>PPHD01000012.1:27236-146296 GCA_002909625.1 Bambusicola thoracicus
CTGTAAGTCAAGCACCTCATGGCTTGCTGAAGAAACCTCTACAGCTCACAGTTTCCTTTTATATAGTAGATAAGTCAGTTGGCCCACTAGTCATTTATTTAGAAGTTGAAACCATTGCCAACAATTCAGAAAGCATACATCACCTTTATGCAAGTGGTCTAGTACTGTTTTCCACACAGAAGTATTCAGTAAAATACACCTAACTGTAAAATCAACAAATACACAGAGTGGTGTGGTTAGGCTGGTGTCCGCAGATCACACAGCTAGAAAGATTATCACATTGGAAAGGGAAAATCAGAAACAGATGAAAAATGCTCACCCTTATCCTAGGCTCACAGAAAACACTCCAAGAGGAGCAATCTCCAGAAAAAGATCCTTCCTAGTGGCAGTTAGCCCTTAAATGGAGTCCAGGAGAGGTGCAGCCAGGCTGCACCCCTTCTGGTCACACAGCTGAATTGCCTTCACCTGTGCTCCCAGGGCTGACTCCGTCCTTGCCTCAATCAGTGGTTCAGGCTGTAACTCAGCAGTTCCCATACACTAACAAAATAAGAATAATAGAACCTGTGCTCTGATGCCACAACTTGATGCTAGTAATAAATAGTAGGTCTGAATTAGGATAACAGAAGTTAAAAGATTTGCCAAGGACTGTAAATAATAATTAAAAAAAAAGAAGCAGAAATGCATTGATTTCTTTAAAAGTTTGTTCTTTGCTTAACTTAGATTTTTTTCTCTTGAGTACACAGTAAAACCATGATATTAAAAACTTACAGTAATTTAGAATTCTTTGGAGTTATAAATATGTGATTCTATCATTTGAAAACAAAGGGGAAGTAACTGACAGATAACAAAAAGCTTTGTAAGAGGTTTGCGTAGACATTATGCAACAAATGTCTTAAAGAAACTGCATGTGATATGGTTTCTTAATTCAATTTTTCTCAGTACATAAATTTTGATAGGGAGTTCATTGCTTGTTCACGCTTTTGACCCAAGAATGGAACTTTACACAATACTAGAAACAGAAATAGGCCCATTGGGATTTACATTCATTCAACATTAGTCTAAAGTTACCAGTTTTTATCCATTGCTAACCACTGACTGTTAAAATATGTGACAGATTCTGATAGCTTCCACAGTGCAAACACGCTGCCTTCTTTTTTCAAGAAGCACTTTTAGATAAGGGCATGTGGCAGATTACTGTTTCTACTGTTCCTTCCTTGCCATTATGAATCTCAGCATGTAGTCCTCCTGCCTTACAGAATTTCACAAGATCCTCTATGTGATGCAAAATTTTCACTTTACATGGACTAAACTACCCCGTGACAATTCTTAAGGGACAAACTCTCATCAACTGACAACACTTAAATGTGAGAAACAGAATGGAGAAAACTAATACAGCTCCCATCCTATTTTCACAGCTGGACTCTTATGAATTTTTGACCCCAGTGCGTTAGACATTAACAGGACTGATTTTTGATTCAGCATTTAAGCTTCACTTTGACTTTTTATTCCCACAGCCAGATGATTACTATCTCTGATCACACTATGGAATTTTACCAGTCACAAATCCCTATAATGTGTAACCTCTATACTGCCTTGATTTATGTTAGTCTGATCTACCAACAAATGGACTCATCTGTTTCATTCTGACAAAGTTGATTTAAGTTGACATGTTGACTTTCGCACTTTCCAATGCTGCATTCCCTTTAGTAGGTTTCTGACTTTGTGTCAGCTACACTGGGCTACCTATCCTGAGTTTCTAGCCATCTGGAAGACATTTCAGTGCTTTTGAAAGTTAGAACACTGAACTACTACAATCAATAGATTTGTGATTAATGTGGATAGTACAACAAAGTTCTTTTTCACTTCCTAAGATTTGACTGATTTGATTTCCTTTTCACTTTGGTTGACATAAATCATCAATATTGCCATTAAAATTATTTATATTCCAGTGACAGAAAGGTAGAAATTTAGAAAGAATTGATGAGTAATTACTTTAAAAGAATTTGAGAGAGCACTGGCATTGAGTGCTACCAGAGTGCAAAAAATATCTTTGGTCTCTATTCAAAGCCTGCATTTGTCAGCACTGGAATCTCAGCCTTGTACAAAAAGCTGTGCTTTATGTCCTGATGCTACTCCTTCATAAAGAAGGGATACCCGAGCCAAGACTCTCACACAGGAACTCATATCCTGATAATAATCTCAGCTGCATTGAGAAGGTTTGTGAAAGTAGAGCAGAGGCCAAGACTCAGACTGTGTAGAAATGGGTGAAGCACTAATACCATAGAGACACATGTGTTTTCACATAGAAGTGAGGCAAAGACAGCTAAAAATACCTTAGTGAGACAAGTACTCCATGAAAACTTCTATTCCTGGTAACTAAGATGCATTTTTCAGCTGAGTGACAGAGTGAAGTACAGAGAAAGCCAGCTGTTTGATGGCATCAAAAGCAACATTTCCAAGAAAATCGAAGGACTATACATACAGAAGATGCTATGTGTTTTTCAGGCATAAACAAGTCAGATTTTGAATAAGATTTCACAATACCTTCATCAAGAACACATTGCAAGAGGTCATCAATGGTGATACAAAGAGACCAGAGCTTGAGCTCTGAGACCTTACCTCATAAATGGACATTCAGTCCTTAGGACTAGGTTAGGGCTAGTTTAAGTAACCTGTCTGAAACTCATCTCATGTGGACATTGCATCCTTAGCTCAATTCACTGTGACCTTTAAACTCAGTAATGTGCCAGGCTAGATCCTGATGTGCACACAAGCTAAGTGTGCCACTTTGCCTTAGGGGTATTGAAATTACAGAATTTTCATTCAGTCATCAAATCAAGAAATGCCTTTAAGTAAAATTTTTGTTTTAATCAAAATGACATGAAAAGATTTAATCACCCACTATGAAAATAATAGATTATAGAGATGGAATAGAGAACAAAAAATGTATGCTGAAAATAGTTCTGCATCCCCTGTCTCCTTTTACTGATGAATTACTACTTACTTAAAATGTAACTCTTCTTAGTACTCTATTTTCAATTCTATCTCTGCTCTAATTTTACTATTATTTCAGTGATATTTTCTTTCTACACTGAAGGACTTTTTGGAAAATTTTCAAATTCTGTAGAAAGCAGCAGGCTTTGGAAGGATCATAGGGTAAAACCTTCAAAATTACTCCGCTAGGTTGGCCTGGCTGTACTCTGTAATATCACCTCCTTTCTTATTTTATAACAGAGGGGAAAAAAGATCAAAATCCCCAGGCTCTTATGCAATCCAAAGTCATGCAGAACTGGCTGTGATCCTGAGGCTAAGCATGCCATCTAGCGTTGGACATGGTTTGTCAAAAGGGATGGACTAATTAATCTCAACAGTGCTTACAATATTCATCACATACCCTTCATCACGTAGTGATCCCACACATATATTAAATGCAAGGATAACCACTGGTAATAATTTTACACCTCCATCGTGCTTAGGCAGTATGTGGGAACAGCTTGTGAACAACTTGTGTATGGAAACTGCTAATCAACATCCAGTAACAAACACACACAAGGAATAATGAGGCTTCGTATTAAAACTGAAGTGTTTTAATACTGAAGAGTATTTCAATCAATACAGTTACCCAACTTGGCATTACAGGAACTTGAATATACTGTGGACTTTGTGTTGATCCCTTATTTTAGGAAACCATCTTCTTTCATCTTTTTGAGGCATTGTTAAAATGAAGGCTGGTGTGAATGCAGGCCCGTAGAGGAAAGCAGAGAGAGTATGGAGAGAAAAAAGAGGGTAATTCAGACATTTGTTTAGTGTAATAGAACAGCCCTGTTATTAACTTCAAAGTGACTTCATGTTACATATTGTCCTCTGTAACACAGACTTCTGCCCAAAGAAATTGTTCAGACTGCTATCCCGTGGTGCTGTACACCCACCACTTTCCTCATGTCAGATCGAGTGATCCCACAGCATCAGATGTTGCTGGGTCAGTGAGTTGATCCAATTGAAAGCTAACTGGGGGAAAAAAGTTTCCTATGAGATTGCCACAAAAAAGGACACCCTGCAGCCCTGTTATATCACTGTATCAGAGGCTGGGGCAGGAAGAGCAGCACATAATCCAAGGAAAATCACCCCTTTTAGCAACAGCCCACAGTTCAACTGGTGTAAAAACAAATAAAACCACACCGAAGAACATACTACTACAGAACAAACTATTCACAAATTGGTGTGAGATATTTCTCTTCAAGATGCATAACACATGAGGGAAAAAGAGTAAAATCTATTTTGCCACACAAATATCAAATTAAAAGATAAAATGTATTTCTTCTCAATAGATTTTTTCCCATTTCTTTGAGTATTTCTTGGCTATAAAAATGCATAGAACATTGCTGTGCAACCTTCTGGCTTCTCTGGGCCATGCTAAGTAAAGAGGAATTGTCTTGGGCCACATACAAAATATATAATGCTGTTAATGTATAGAAGCAACAAATTTTTTTTTTTTGTTTTCTTATTAAAACATAGAAAAAGAGCAACACAAACATAAAACTAGTAGGATATTTGACGTTGTTTTTGTGAAGCTAATGGTTGGTTCAATGGAAGGGGTAGCAATTCTTAGTGAGTTCTCATGGCACTCATCAGAGATTTTTGTACTTCACCCTTGAAAATTGATTTTTTTTTTGCAATCTTGAAACCTATTCTCAAATACACATGAGTTTCACTTCAACTATGTGTGTGTGGAAGGCATGAGAGGTGGAATTTGCATTGCATTGTGTCCTTCCCATGTCCTAGTTTTAACTGAGACAAGTGTTAATAGCACAGAGATGTTTTGGTTGTTGCTGAGTAATGGGCACATGCCCAAGGTTGGGCATGGCGACTTGGTGAAGAGCTGCCATGAGGGCAGGGCAGCAGCAGGCATCAAGAGCTGGCCAAAGCCACACAAGACCCATGGGCTGGACATACCTGACAGAATATAAAGAAGAGGGCAAATAGCATCATTTCTTCAATGAAGAACGTCAGTTTCATTATTTTCAGTTCAGCATTAACCACCCAAGACTCTGAATCCGAAAGCAATTGGAAACATTAAGAGACACTGAATTTGCAGCGATCTCTGGATTTCAAGAAAAGACACCTCTTTGCAGCTAAGAGAGTACCCACAGTAATAGCAATGCTCAGTCCGGCCATCCTTCAGGAGCAGGCAGAGGGCCAAAATCAGTCCCCAGTTTGGCTGGATGTTTCTGTGTGCCCTCTCCACAGCAGTGATACAGTTCAGAGTTACTGCTTTTAGTAAGCCTGAATGCCAAGGCCAAGTAGGCAAGGCACAACAATTTGCAGTGTTCCTCACAGCAAATACTTCTGAAGCACGTTACAGCAGGACAGCTCTGAGTGCAGCTCATCTCCTTAGAAAGCACTATTTCAGACTCTGTATGGTAAAGGTATAGGAGGAACATTGTATCCTTACTCAAGTTCATCACCGATGACAGTCATAATTCTAAGACCATACTGAAAACTCAGTTGCGCTGAATACTAATACTGGCTTGATAGCTAAAAACTGGTCGGAGTGGTTTCCAAAACAATGCATCTGCCAGCAAAAATCTTTGAAACAAATCCAGGCCTAACTGAGCAGCTTCTTCCCCTTTCTTGCAGAAAGGGTCTCAATATGATCAGCTACACCTTTTCAAAAGAAAACATTCAAACTCTTTTGTTTTTACAGACTTTGATCCAACGTCAGAATGGTAGTGATTTCAGCGGAGGTAAGCTCTTAAATAAGGCTAGGGCATTTAACTGCCTTTGAAGATAGGTGTTAGCTTTTGTGAAGGAACTTACTTGACAGTCTGAAGACTATAAGCCTGCTTTCATGTCAAAAATAGAATAAATGCACTTTTTTTTTTTTTCCTAACTACTCTGCCCTCTTGCCTTAATACTTTATTGCAGGAATCACCTTGAGCTTTAGAATGATGCTACTTCCCATGCAATTTGGCTCTTTACCTCCACTAAAAAGTCTAGTACAGGTGCTTAATTTAAATCAGAGGACTTTGGTTATGATGTCTATTGGACAGAAAAGAGACTAGTGAACAGTTCTCTAAATACTAACAGTCACTACCAACTTGGAACCAGATCCTGCTCAGATGTAGCTCTGTTGGAATAGAGTTCTGCAAGCAGAACATTTGATCTGAGGACTGATTTCATCGATGATTCTGGAGTAGTCCAGATCAGCCTGCTGAGACATTCAATCCACCTGCAAAAAAATGCTCTTACCCTGAAGAGACTTAGAGAACTTGCTTAACATTTCAACCTTCATTTAAAAATACATGTTCAAAAACTGTATGTTAAAATGTGTCATTTTGATTGTAATGTATTGAGAATTGAATTGCCATTTTTCTTTAGGCATCCTTTAAGACTATCCTTATAGAAACACAAAACACCTCTCCCCACCAACATCCTGAAGCACCCTACATCTCCCTCATTATACTTCGATGATAAAATACTTCATGTCCTCTCCATTACTTTCATGCTTAATAGCATTGCAATGAAAGAAATGACACCTTACAGAATTAGGACCCAGACTAGCATCCCTCGGAGGCTGAGTTTCAGATCATTATTTCTGCTGACACCGTGCAGCTGTTGCAGAGATTTTTTTTTCATCTTATTTTTTTGCCACAGAAGTCTTTAGCGGGAAGAGGAAGGCACGGCTTGTTGGATCGCTGATGTAACAGCAGCTGACAGGTGGGTTTCAGGGAACTCTCTGGGGCCATGGCCTCTTTAGTGGTTTTACCACTCTAAACTCAATTACAGTGGAGTTTCACGCTCCACAGCAAACTCCAGTCCTTTTCTGATAAAAACTCTACAAAGTAAATAAGTCATGATGATGATATGGGTCTACCATTTAATATTCATTGAAGTACATATGTTTGAAAATTGGAAGCAGAGTTTAATCCATTTTCATATTTATATCAACATGAAGCTTTAAAAAGGATATCTTTCCTTTTCTCTGAGAATCCTGACAATTTCTGGTCTGACAAGATATATAAAGATGTAAAAAACTCACTTTGAATATAAGAAGACCCACAGAGATTTAAAATACAAACCTCAAAGTATGCATCTTGAATCTACTCACTTCTGTTTGATTTTCTGTTTGATTGAAGTGATATAAAATACTTCAAAGGATCCACAGTTTTTGATTCTGCTCATGGAATTTGTTCACAATATATTTTAATCGCAAAGTACAGTATTGGTGTATCGTAACAGGTGAATAGATTTAATAAGGGACTTAAACATTTATGACTGATTTCTACTCTCATTTAGACCTGTTAGAAGTAACTTTTCTGTCTTTGATACATTTGAAGATAAATCAATCAGTAGAATTTGACTGTGTTGAGCTATGACAGTTAAATCAAAACATACAAAATGAGTAGTCTATATGAGAACTACAAATAAACCATGAAAATAAACAAAACATCAGTTTCCACTTCAGAATTTCTAATTCAGAAAAACAAAACAAACAAACAAAAAAACCTACATCCTCACGTAGCATTAACTTTAATGGTTATAATATCAAATAGTTTTCCTGCCCCTTCTCATCTATTTTCAAGAGAAATTAAAAGGCGGGTATAGCAAAATTTCCTGTCTTCACATTTTATTTCAGAACGCTAAAAAATAAATGAACCTGGTGAAAAAAGAGTTAACATAATGATGTCGTCCTTTATTTGACTGAATGTTTAAGCATGGTGCTACGGCTGATGGCACCTTGTTTAATAATGCAGTACATTGCTTCCTAAGGGGACAGGGCTTGATTTGAAAACTGAATATGGTGCACTCTAAATTCTCTTCCCTGAGGAAGGCTGACTAACTGATAAGTGCCATGAGCTAGCGCAGGGACTGATTCTGTCAAATCAAGCTCAAATGGAAGGCACAATGTAGACTCTTCTCAAGTCTTAGTGAAGTAATTTGAGCAGACGTTTGTGACATTAGACAGTGCATCAACTATGGAATGCTGTAAAAGTTCACTGTCTTACTACAAGGTGGTCTTTAGATGACAGGATAAAGAAATCAGTGCAAATTTGTTAATGTAACAACTTGGAAAAGCATGCTAAAAATGTCACTCTATTGGGATATGTGATAAAATGTATTGGGAAGTGACTGTCAGTTGGGTTTCCTTTAATCCTTTATTAGAACTCCTGTAAAAGGTATAAAAATAGAGAAATGTAATAAACACAACATTTATGTTAGTTGTTATCAATGACTTAGACTTTTGCTTTTCGTGAACTAAGAATATTCCATAGACAGCTGAAGTCCTTGAACATCTTGTCTAAATGACTACTGAAGAAAAAACATTTAAAGCCAGGAAGAAAATCATACAGGGAAAGAATCAGTCATGGGCTAATTTTCAACAAAACTACAAAAAAATAAAGGACTGGAAAATAATAGAAATATCTGAATAAATTGAATGGAAAATGGGAGAAAACATGAATTTATTACTGGTCAATCATGCTTGTCTAATCTCCTGTTTTTCTTCAAGCAAATAATTGGTTTCTGATTCTCGAAAATGGTGAAGAATATCTGCCTGACTTCCAGTGGAATTTTGACAAATTGCTATCTGGGAAAAATTGAAGATGAAATCAGTAAAGAAAAACAAGGTTGATAAGAAAATGATGAAAGAAGGTATAATAGCTAGCAATATTGAAAATCAGCATTTCTGGTTGGAGGGAGTTTACTAGCTGATGTCTTCCAGGTAAACTTTGAAAACAAACTCTGTTAAAAGTTCTGTGATTTCAACAGAGAAGTGAAATTGCACTGATGACAATGGTAGATACTGCTCAGATGAAAGATACAGCAATACAGAATCAGTGCATCTTGGAGAAAGACACGATAACTGGAATAAACTGGGAAGAAATCGTCTAGAACTGCAAATGCAAGATTACATGTATAGGAACTAACAATGACATCTTTGCTTCAAATTAGAAATTCATCAGCTGGGTTAAGAACAAGATTCTGGTGTAACAGATCAGAGTGAGGAGTGGCAAGCCAGCAGGAGAAAGGCAAATGTTACCAAGCTGGTATCAAATGAGGTTTTTCTATCAAAGAGCTACTGATATAATTGCTCAACATAGCTGGTGAGACCTTACATGAAATTCAGTCTCATATTCCAAATTCTCCATTTTAATATTTTTAGTTACATCTAATTAAAAAACAGCTTTTCATGCCTGTTTTGCAAAGCTACCAACTGCTTGTAGGTGTCACTGGGAATTAAAAGCGATACTTTTCCTTTGAAGGAGTTCAAAAATACTACAGGGTCAGACTCTTAAAATGTGTTTTCCTTTAACTGGACCAGTGTCCTGATAATTTCCTCAGTGCTGTTTATATCAGAGCAAAATGTGATTGCTTCAGAAATGGAAATACTACTAATGAGATTAATTTTAGTTCTCCTACAAAGCAATATAAGCTCCATAATACTACTTTCAGGAGTAGTGTGCTCTAAGGTACAACTTACACAATCTAAGAAGTGTCCTCAGCCCAAAGTACTGGTAATATGCATGTAAATGTATTAGTGATCTTGTATTCAGGAACCACTGGGCAAAAGTAGAACTTCACAATCAGTGATATCAATGGCATTAAATAAGTAGCTTGAAAGAGAGATCCTCTGCCACCTTATGCTGCATAGATGAAGTAAAGATGCAAGCACTTCCATTGCAGGTGACAGTGAGAAGTTTTGTAACAAACTCATCTTCAAGTTTTAATTCCTGGAATTACAGATCTTTACTGTGCAAAAGTGTTTGCTTTTTACCACCCTGGGGACCACTTTTAATCCATGCAGGAGTCAGGAAACCATACAACCTCTTATAAAGAGGATAGATCTACACTGAACCCAGCCTCTCTAGTTACAGAACATACTGCCTTACTCCATGTGAATACAAATACATTGACAGGAGATGAGGGTGAGGGAGGGAGGGATGATCTATTAGCTGAGTCTAATTATCAAAGTTCTAACTCAGAGTACCTACAGAGCCGATGGTCATCAATAGTAAGCTGCAACACAATGCTTTTATTAAACACAGCTAGTGAGTCATTTTCATTTTTAAAATCTTTTGTCTGTTTCAGTTAAGAGAAAGGATTTTCTAAACTCATATCTGAAAAACTTGGATTGAATATATCATTGAAACATAAAATGTCATCAGTTGTTTCAGAAAGTCATCCTAAAGTTACATTCGCATATGACTGTACATCACTGCAAACTCTAAGTGTCACAATATTTAATGTGGTACATTATACAAAACCACATTCTGAAAATGTCCACAACATCCCTTTCCAGCCAACCTGAAGCGATTTTGCTTGATATCCTAAACATACTCATATATTGTCACTCATCTTGCAGGGTAGAACTGAATAGAGAAGTGACAACAGCATCATAAAGCTTTTTCCTCACACTTCCATCAATGTGATAGCATAGAGTAGCCAAACACCAAGAGAAAACAGAAGCATCCCAAGTCAATGCCAGCGGCTATCCTTGAAGCATTTTGATTAAATAACTCTACATCTCAGCCTTCCTACTTTAAAAAATGTTGATAATATTCACACCAGCCAGCAGTTGTAATGCTAAATTTATCCCTGTTTGTAAATGCTTTCAGAGCATCCAACCAAACAAATGATAGATACACAAAATAGAACATCTTGTAGCTATTTCTCTTGGACAGTTTCTTTAAGAAGAATATTGGCTATTCTCAGATAATTATTTTTAAAACTTAGGTTGACTATATATAAAATAGTTAAAAAAAAAAAACAGTATAAATGGAACTGCCTTGGTTATTAGTCATTAAATTAGTATCATGTCCTCGGGTTTCTCTTTTGTTTCCAAATAATACTAAGTTGAGAATGTATCGGATACATTCAGCCTCTGTTATGATGTACATGCACTGAACGTGTACATTATGCACCTATTACACAAGCACAGGCCCACTGTTACAGTTGCCTCTTTTCTGCCAAATACTTTCAAAGTGTGTGTTTGCATACAGCCTCTCTCTTCAGGTTTAGACATTTAAAGTTCTGTTAATTAGCACCTGCATTCTGCTTTTTAAGGGCACTTGCAGTAGCCATCCACTGCTCATCATTTGCAGACTCCTCCAGGCACAGCAGCAGAGTCAGCTGCCCCAAGGCAAACCCTTTACTCCTAAGCCCACACTCTGAGCTCTTCCTGCCACTACTTTCCCTTGCCAGGAGGCTGTACTCCTTGTGCTGGTCAACAACACTTTTTAACTCAGAAATGACAACAGTCTTCTGCAAAGAAAATTGATGACATCTTACTCTCTGTGTTGATGCTGTGAAGTTACCCAAGGCAAGACCAATAGTAATGAGTATCTACCTACAGTCAGTTCTACTTTCTGGCCACAGTTCTGAGCCCCTGCACACCTACATTTAACAAAACCAATAAGAAAAGACCTCCAGAGCCCCTAGGTAAACACATGTACAGGTTGCTCTTCTTTCCTGAAGACTGGTTTCTGACACTGGCAGCAAAAGTAGCCAGCAAGTGAAGACTGTCTCTGCTTGGAGCTGGAAAGCAGTCCTCTGCGGGCATCTTATTTGAGAGGGAAAAACCTTATTTGAGGGAGAAACCAATAGGGAATCAGAAGAAAACTAAGAAGAAAAAACAGATTTCTTATTCTCTAGTCCTACATATCCTTGCAGCACAGACAGGCAATGACATCTGTGAAACCTTATGAACTAGCCTCAGGTGCTATTGACTTGGCACCCTACTGCTTAGTTTTCTCTAAGACTGAATGAAAGGCTTAAAAATAGCAACGTTTGCCAAAACGTTTGGGGTTTTTAGCTTTGCTCTACCATCTTAACATTTGTACCTCTTCTTCCTCTGTCCTATCCTATAATTAGATTACTTTTCTCCTTGTTGTAGGAGCTGGAGAGAATACAGCAGAGCACTCTGAAAGAGAAGCGGGAGTATTTATGACATTCCTACCAGTGAAAGCAAGCAGCAATTGACCAAACATGCTGTACATCTACAGTCAGCTGTAACACACTGGGTGAAAGGGTCGGCCCTTGATCTCTCTCTGCTGCCTTACCGCATTTCCCACATGCATTAACTTTGTTGACAGATTCCATCCCTCACATCAGTTAGGACTGTCATCTCATCCCTCAGGCTACTTTCCGGACTACTTCAATCAATTCTTTGTTTTATTTTTATTTCTGAATGCCACATTATCACTGTGGCCAGGCTTTTTGTACATGTAATTGAGTATTCCTATAAACCTAAGTCATAGCACCTCATTTTAAAAACAAAATAAATACAAAAAACTAGACAGCGTAAACAAAATGAAACCATCCAAAATCCTCCAGCTTTACTGTTGATCACATTTAGCATATATACATTATATCTCACTCTTCCCAATTTTCACCCGTATCCAGTTGCTCTGAATGATTTTCAACCTTGACGCCAAATATCACAAGAAGAATAAGTCAGGTAGCAACTGGTTTCAGCCAAAGTCTACAGCGATTCTTACTGGCACTGTGAAGCTTACTTTAATACACAAGGGGCTTAAAAAGCACTGAGTTGGCAGAGATTGTTGTGGCAGAAGCAACTGGAAAATGTCCTGAGATTGAAACACAGACATATTAACATCACCCTTGTGAACGCTAATGACTTGCACTTTAAAATGCCAGAGGCTCATACTGCCAGCTAAAACAAAGAAAAAACACATTTTTAGTCTCCAAAGACTTTAGATCTTTCCAAACTCTGAGGGCAAATTCAGCCATAATGTATTTTTGCAGTAGAGCAGGGCAGCTCATGCATGCCACTGGGGGAATCATTGCCTGGAGTTGCTGTAGGCAGTGTAGTCGGTATAGCTAAATAAAACAGCAGCTGAAAGCCTTTGAGAGGTTAAACCAGTAATGAAGCATTCTATAATGCAATGCAATCAAACCTAAACAGTTTGAAGGCATATCTTACTGACAATCACAATCCTTGTCTTTCCCATTGAAATGTATTTGAGGAAGAAAACCACCAAACAGAAGGATTTCTGCAAGAACTTTACGATTTAAATTGACATGTAATTAGAAAAATATTTTAATATTTTGCTGAAGTAACAGTGTCCTACATAGACATTTCCAGATGGAGAATTCTTTTAAGAGCTTAGCAGTAATGGCAGATTGGAAACTTTCTGAAACTGTAAATGTTTAAAGAGCTCTCTTCAAAGAAGCAAAAAGGTAACAGGAAAGGAAGAAAAACAGATGCTGGGGATGAAAAAGGCCAGGAAAAGACTTAATAGAAAATATTTGGTATATATATGGTACATATACCTAGTATATCACTGGAACTTTTAGAGAGATAGAAAGTATATATGTGAGTTCTAGTGGGAAAAAAAGTGTAGAATAGGAAAAATATGGAGGCAAAATTAACCCTCAGTGCAAATCTAATGACAAAGCAAGTCCATGAAACTTCAGGTGGACTGGGAAAAGACTATTATTTCCTTCTTTTTTTTTGACTCTTTTTAATATGCAAAAGAAAAAAGTTCTACATTTTGTTTTCATTAAAAATGCAAGCCATGTGTACTTATCTTCATAGATTCCATGGATGGCTAAACAACTGGCAGAGTAAGATTTGTGTGCTATATGGATTGCATTAAACCTGAGTAACTGAGAAAGTAATTTATACCTTGCCTAGCTGAAAATACATTTTCATCTTAAGTTAACTCATGTTTTAAGAGTTTTCTTAGGGATCTAATCCCACCTCAAAATATTAAACAATGCCTTCCATAAATTCTATGATAAAACAAAAGGACTAAAATAAAAAGGGCTTTTAGTTCCAAATTACATAAAAAAAAAAAAAGAAGAAGAAAAAGTTCATACTGTCTTCCTTGTATCAAATATTCATAGTATCTGTAAAATACTGAGTGAAAACTACTCAAACTTTCGGGTGCGTGCCCCACAAACACGTAGGCACATCTCTCTCCTCACATGTATCTCAGTCAAAGTAAGCCTTACGCACAGTTAAACTTGTGGCTGAACCGTCAACTGAGTGGCCAAGAAGATGAAAGGAAAATATAAAATTTTGAAGTTTATAAGCAGAAGTTAAAACAGAAGCAAAACTCAAACAGCTTCCTACCAAAATGAGAAAACGGAGTGTAGTTCAGGAATAAAAAAAGTAGCAGATGCATAAGACTAAAAACAGACAAAAGGAAATCATTCTGATTGCTAAGACTGGGGTGGAAAAAGGAATAGACTGACTTGCAAGATCCTTGACACAGGAGACAAGCTGCATTCCTTTTTTTGACCTGTCTTGCAATAGGTATAAAAAGTTCCTACTGAAGTCCTAACACATTCTAAATACTTCTCTCTGTATACTCTAAATTCAGATTTGAAAGAGTTGGAAATGGTCTTCTAAGTAATGAGCTGAGATTCCATTTGTTCTTGTAAAATTATTCTCTATATACTTGAGCTTGAATTTTTGTCTTGATCAAATAATGAGTGTTACCTGTTAATGAATCTTAATGAAAGCACTCACTCTTGATATGGCTGTAATTCTAGTTGTTATTAAAATAAGGGTGAAAAAAGTTATTCAGGACTCAAACACAACCTGGCAGAAAAATTTACAGTAATACTAAATGGGAGCAAGTGATGCAATACAAGCAAATACAAACAGGACTGAGCTGACTCATACAGTCTTCATACACCTCAAAATGGTATTGCTGAAGCTCTACAACGAACAGAAGCAACTCTGGGCAACAACTGTGCAGATCTCTTTGTGTGTTTAACATCACTTCAGAACAGAGAATGTGAATTCAAAGCACCATATGTATGACAGACCAAATATTTGCGAAGTTCTACTTACTCTGTAGGAAGTGTGTTTTCACGCTCAGTTTAACCTAAATATATTTAGAGTAATTCTTATTCTGATATTACAGGCACCCAGGGTACTGCTGGCCAACAGCCAGCTTCTCCTCTCCACTTCCCTTCCTGCTCCCTTGCTAAAAGATGGGAGAATGTTCTACTTGGCCAGACTGTGGCTAGAGAACCACAAAGAAGTGGAACCTATTAGCAGGATTAGGAATAATTTTAGTGTTGCTCTACAAGAATTCACCCTTAAATAAGGACCAATATTCACTAGATCACATTTTAAATACTGACTTTAATACCTAATTGTAGTTCCATGAGCACTTTAAATGGGACAAAGTAGCATCATTGCAAAAACAAGGTATTAGCCATCATTAATCTCTTAGTTTCTTATTTCTGCATAGGCTCACTCTTTTTCATCACCTTGTGGTGGCACAAACACCTGTGGCTGTGCAGCGTACAGGATTGAGAGTGATCTGGCTTAAAATTAATGCATATTGATACACCCATCTGGTTCCCTAAGCTGCTATGTAAACATATGTGCTAGCACAAGAGGATGGTGTGGATGAAGACTCACAGGCAATGTACAGGTAGAGGAAAGTATTTTCAGTACATCCTTCTTGCTACTTACCTCAGAAATTTTCTCAGCTCTTAGCAATAAACTGATCACCTCACAGACACCAAACTGTTCACACAGTAGCCTCACAATTTGCTAGACAACCCCTTGTCCCAAATAGATCAGCAACTTCTCACTGTGTGAAGATAATGATAAGCTTATTTATCAAAATTCCTTTCACCTTTCACACATTCCACTGGCTGAAGCACTGCTCTTGACTTTCTATAATGATTTTATGAAACTACACAGTAAAATTGAAGGCTAAAGATCATAAAACAACCAGCACGGCCATTAGGCGGTACAAACAACCTGAAAGCATTTTGGCTGGAGAGCAGGAAGTGTCTTTATTTTGATGTACAGTTAAATATAATCAAATACTTTTTTAGATCTGCATTTAAACCTGACAGCTGTGTTGCTAAATAGACAGTAGTGAATACACTTGTCTTGGGTGTTGGTTTTAGGGTTTTTTTTGTTTGCCTCTTTTCCAAATGGTGACCACAGAGTACCAGCCTAACAGTAAGGCACTGCACCAGGTGTTGGCCACTGAGACGTCCTAAACAACTGAATACTATACAGTGCCTAACCCTCACACAGGACTCGAGGCAACATAAGATGATTTTTACCAAAGCCACAAACCTAGCCCACTGGATATCCAGAGATACATCTGGTCTCTTGAATTGAAGAGAAATTTTCCAGAGACCTGGAACCAGAGGCTCCTTCGCATAAAGAAGTGAAAGAAGAATCCTTCAGTCTCAGTTTGTCCTTCAAGTTTACAAACTTAGCCACACCATTTAAGAACTGTTTTTTTTTTCTTTTGTTTTGTTTTTCCTTGCTAACATTTATTTAGTTCAAATATTATAAATATGTGGAAAGAAAATCTTACTGCAGAAGACACAATACCCTCCTCCCTCTGAAAAGAAGCAACTTCTATCCATACGTTCCGAAGCAGAACAACAATAAAGAAACAAAACAGATTAGGAAAAAGTTCTTCTCTCAATTTTATTTAAAATCAGATTCAGTAAAGCATGAAACTCTTGTTCAGGTCATTGATACAATAAAATAATCAAGGAGAGTTTCATGTCTCCATTGGAGCAGATATTTGCCAACAGTAAGCAGAGGATTTTGCTAAGTGAACCCCTATTTCTAGTAGTTCTATCCACGCAGCTAAAAATACCACCTCTTTTGGATGTTTTTGGTTAGCCACGCAAGTTTAAAGAAATGCACAGATACTTTTGTGCCATGAGAAATAAATTATTAGTCAAAATATGGAAAACTAAAAGGGATTTTTTTCCCCTCCTTTTTTTCTTTGCAGAGATCACTTGTGATGCGCATTGGATGCCCCAACATATTTGAATGTTATTTTATCTTGATTTATGCAGGCATATCTACCCTATGGGAAATACTCGCGCTTGTCCAGCCTTAACGCATTTCAGCAATGGGAAAATATCAGCAATACAACGCCTGCTGCTGAAACAGGTTATTTCCCCAGTTAAATGATACCCACTCCAGTCATCTTAATTGAAGATTTTTTTTAAAATAAAAAAAAAATCAAATCTGCTTGATACATTCTGCAACATTAAATAACAAACATGCAAAAGGCCACCACTTACTCCTACTTGCAGTAAATGCATCTGCTTTGTTAAACTCAGCCACTGTGAACTTCAGGAGAAAAAGTTTTGAAACCAAAGACAGAAGAAAAAAAAATACAAATTTTCCACTAAACCAAAAAATACCAAAATTTCCACTAAACCACCAAATACCAAAAAATCCTCCTCTTGAAGAGAATATTCAGCAAGTTGTCCAACATGTAAAAATTTTCTGCATGGCTGACACTTGAGTTCCAAACTTTGTTTTGTAACACAACCACTACTTATGCTTAAAAAACTGTAAAAAAAGCTGCCAAAAGAATTAAGAATTTTTTTCATCAGTGGCTAACCTGTTTTAAGAGATTCTTGTGCTCTGCCCTTCCAAATGCTTGTTTACATTTCTCGTGATAATTCTGTCTTCTCAATGACTTGATTTTGTGGCCTTAGTCTGAGAGAAGAGAAACAAACGAAAAGATAGGAGCTTTTAACACAATGAAAGCTACTTTGGTTATTGTTCATACATGTAACAATTGAGCTATTTTAGATGCCCGTGTTACACTAGAATGATGTGAAGGAAACAAAGCCTTGTGTTGTTTTTTTTTTTAGACAAATGAGCGACATAAGCACAGCAGTGTACCACGTCTGTCCTTGGCGTATATACCAGTGAGGTAAATATGCTTGAGGCACACATGTACTGTGTGCTTATGCCAAGGGATTTAGCACTATTTTGAATGTTTGTGGATTAGGTTTTGCAGGCTATAAGTGGCCTTCAGATTATCCATTTTAGATCATATATAACTAAGTGCCCAACTCCTAAAAATATATATATAATATTAATTGAGTAGCCATTAAAGGCAAATCCAAACATCTGTTAAGAAAATCTCAAATACTTCAAGCCAAGGCAGGAACTTAGACTTCAGATGCTTGCACTAGATCAGTCTTACATCCAGAATTCTAACTTTTTTTCACTGGGATAGGAAGACATTTAGCAGAAAGTATCTGCCAGCACGCCCCCTGATACTCAAACACAGCAATAGGATTCTTACCTAAAGCAAATGCTCTAAGCGTATGAATCGTGTTTTATTATATTTCCTAGTTCAGCTAGCAATCTACGTGATCTTTGAATCACTCCATACCTGTTTCTAACCAAAACATAAAGCATGCATTAAAATCTGAAGATGATTTATCCCTTACTGGAACTACAAGCAGCTGAAACAGTTGTACCATTCCTAAAACATCTTACCACTTACCACTCCAGCACCCAAAATAGCCAAATTCTGGGACATGATATTCATTGCAGTATGCCATGCCCACAGTTCAACATGCAAAACAAAGGCAACAGTAGAAGAAACAATGTGATGCAATTGCACCTGTATCTTAACTCTTTTTCTTATTTAAAAGCAAAAGATAAATGCTGAAGGACTACTAATTAAAGATATGACTGTTTGCATTTTTCAGTAACATTACAATATGCAAATCCCTCAACTGTGATTCACTACAGCTCTAAATATACCTTCTGACAAAACCAGCTACCTCAACTTCTCTTTTTATGCAGCTTATAGAAAAATCTCAGATGTGACCCAGTTATGTCACAACCATTTTCAAATTGTGATCCTTGAAAACTAACTGTATAAAAAAAGTACCCTCTTACTCATCAGATCTGCTCCCCATAGATAGCTAGGATAAGATCTGCTGACTTGGTTACAAAGATAAAGGCTCTACTACTTATTAAATTTTCTACTAACCTTGCAAAACTAACACAGCTGAGAAGATGAGCGAGCTGAATTCTTTTGCATCTTCAGAGGAAACAATTATTTTACAGCACAGAACAACTCCAGAAGTCCTGAGAACATCATTGGAGACACTGAGTGTGATCAAATAAAAGCAAAATGAAAAAGAAATCAAAACAAACCATTTTTGCCTGCAGAAACATTTTAACAGGTACACTGAATAAGCAGTGAGTTTTGCTTCTTTGTTAGAGATTAAGTCACCACAGGCCATTGGAATGGAATTAGTTTATATAGCAGCCAAACATGCTTTACGCACACATCAACAGAACCCTCAAGCAGCAATTTGCCACTAAATACTGCATATTACCCATCCTTCTCCATGTCATGGGTTTGTCTTCTTACGTGCTATTTTAACAGGAAACTAAGACATCAGCCTACATTTCCTAACACTCGGTTCTTTGATTTTTTTCCTTACTATCTAGCTCCTCTTTGAATACCTCATCTTGATTTCATCATTACACCAGACTCAGAACAAAGCAAAACATCATGCCATATTACTGTATTGTCAGTAATATGAATTCAGGCTTCCATAAATCATCAAACTGCCTAAATGTAAGCAAACCTACAGCATGGATGAGGTGAGCTTTTTTCTTGGGGCAGAGTGAGGAAACAGCTGACACTTGAGAGACCAACAGCAACAGGCATTCCAGCAATAAAACTTCATCTCACAAGTGAACTCACTCATTTTCTCTTCTTAGACTGAAGTTGAAAGGAGACACTGAAAGCATACAGAAAACTCAGCAATCATGAATTTAGACTTAAGATTTCCTAATATTGATAACCTAATACTGATACCAGCAAAGCAGATGTCTCACCATCTACTCAGTTCTATGGCCTACCTTCCCCCAAAATCTCCCAAATTATTCTCTGCATGGCAAACCTTACTGATGGCCTATTTACCAATACACATGCAGCCATCACAAAAACGCTGGAAACTAAGTGGCCTCTGCCTGTTGAACAATACAGGCCACGCACCACATTGAATTGTGACGTTGGTGGGAGGATAGATGTTCCTATCTCACTGGTTCTGGCTGAAGAGAGCCAACTTTAATGCAGGTGACGTTCATCTAGGATGTAACAGGACAGGTAAAAGCATCAGAAGGTTAGCAGCAGGAGCCTCACATCTACCATCACCATCATGGCAGATTCGCCTGCTCCGTCAGTCAGCTCAAACCAGGAGAGGGCACCTCTGAGACTCTAGAGGGAAATGCAGGAATAACCCTACTGCACAGCCTGCAGAGATCTGCCCATTTTTTTTCCAGGGTTAGCTTCTCATAACACTCTTAATATGATAAAAGCTATCAGCCGTGTTCCTTGTTATCTTTGTACCCTCTGACATGCAGCAGCCTCATCCAAACTGCCTAAAGGCAACAGTCCTAGGCCAGCACAGCTTCTCCTCGCTACACATTGCAGTTACGCAAACACCACGCTAGAGCTGCTATGAGACCTTTTACGTTTCTTCTGACCTCTCAAAGGCATTTTGACAGAACTTGAATCATTCACTCCGGATAGTTTTAGTGGTCAGGGTCTGGAGATGCATTTGTAGCGCATATTAATCTTAGTCTTCCTAGGTATTCAAAAGTCACCTGTTAAATAAGCTATTTTTTTAAAAGCTACTTTTAAATATGGAGTTCTATTTGAATGAAGGAAGAATGAGTGAGAAGAGCTCTAATTACCACATGATATTGTCACTCTTGCTTTGGAAATTCCTTATTGTGCTTCAAACAAGTATTAAGCCTTTATGATTAAACCACCTATGGAACAAGGAGAAGCTTTCTCACCATCTCCTGCAGGCAAGCTGCTTTCATCCACTATCTTCAGTAACAGTAACCATTCTGCAGCCCTTGGCAGGGTTTGGCCAAAACCCTGACTTTTAAATTCTCCTACTCTCCCAGCTCAGCATGGCCATCTCCTGAAACTTCATTAGATACAGGAATTCAATAGCAGACACAGCTCCGGAGTACATGAGCATACCCTGGCACTGCTGAATTATTATCCCTGCAGAGAACATTCTTGCATTATCAATGATAAGAATAAATTCCCTGGGAATAATGAATCAGGACAAAAATCACGGAAGGTGTTGGCTGTTGAGGGGGGAAGGACAGCAGTAAAGGACTCTCCCACGCTCTAAAAGTTATGACTGAATTTACTTTCTCTTTGTCAAATCTTCACTGATGTGATGAAGAACCTCACACCCATTAAGTGAACTTCAGCTAATATGAATTCTTAAGTCTGATACTCCAGATACAACAGATTTCAAAATTGATTCCTTGGGACTTCCTGTCCTTTTCACACCAAGGTATTCTTCCCTCCTACAGCAGAATCTCATCTATCTCACTCAGTAGAGGCAAGCCAACTCTGCCCTAAGCAGCCTGCCACTGCCAATACTGTTGCACACTTCCTATAATTTCCAACAGTCCCTTTTGTATTTTGTCCTTGGAGGAACTCCCGGTCAGAACCTGCCTGGCTGATCTCTTTCAAAACACAACTTAACACAGTTCTTTACTAATTCAGTAGTAGTGAAGTCTCTGCAACAGGAACTTACCAATTATTAAGATGGTCAGCGTCCTCTCAGTATTTTTTTGCTATCTAGTTGCTTCATCTTTTCCAGCTCTTACTGTAAGCATTGTAGACATCCCTGTACTGCCTTTAGAGCAAGATCCCAAACAAGTGGGGCTCTACTTGTAATCAAGCTTCGTGAGCAGGCCCCTAAGTCAACCTAAGAGTTAGCATGCTAGGTTTGAGTTCTGATTCAAAAGTTCATCTTTCAATCCCTTAGTGGGCTTAACTCTGCATTCTACAAAATATAATTAATATTGCACTAAAGCAAAGCCTATTGTAATTACCAACATTACAAACATTGCCTTACCAGCTCCAATCCGTACCTCAAGGCTTAACTCCACTCAACACAGTGAAAGTGGCCCCTCTGCATCCGGGTGAGGTGGTGAGTCCTGCCATGCAAAGCCTGGCAGCAAGCAGCTGACTGTAACTGACTTGATAAAATCAACCTGTTTTGATGATTGATCTTCCCTCTGGAGTAACTGTTTGCAATCCACAGCAAAAATGACTGCATGCCTTGTTTTTTGCTTTATTTTTTTTTCTTTTTGCATGAAAACAAGCACTTCTACGAACTCATCCAATTCAGTGTTTAATCATTAAGTTTTACAGAGCAGCTTTAACATACGCGTTAAGAGGAACCTCAGCAGTGCAAACAAGCTCAGGCAGGGAATTTTGTGCCCTATCTGCCCCTCGTGCCGCATTTTTTTCCCCCAAACAGAGGGAAGCAGGGAGACACAACATTTCAAAGGCTTTTATCTTGCTTTTTGGTTAAAATCCAGACCACGCCTACCCCAACGGAAGCAGGGTTGAAAGAAAGCTTACGATGAACAAGCGCAGGCTGAGGGATCTTTTTTATATTTGCCCGCCAATCGCCGCGCTGCACCTCAGCCCCGGCAGGTGGACCCGGCCGAGCCCCGCCCCACAGCAGCAGGGCCGCCAGGACCGCCCCCGACGCACGCGCACAGCCCGCCCCCCGCCGACTCCCACGCGCCGCCACAGGGGTGACCCCTGCAGCCAACATGGCTACCCGCCCCACTCCCACACTCTGCCCACGTGACTTCCTCCTGCCGGAGGGGGCGGCCGCTCCCCCAGCCGCCGGGTCCCTCTGGAGTCCGGCCGTTGCCTATCGCGGAGTTGCACGCAGGGCTCGCAGAAGCCCTTTCTCCCTTTTGCACCTCCCCCCTATCCCGAAACGCAACGAGGCGTCATCCCCAGGACCGCTCTTTTTCCCTCTCCAACTGTCTGCGGCAAGAGCAACTTCGGGTTCGCTGCCGCTCGGCCCAACCCAGTGCAGGGTCAACGGAATGTTCCATCCGTAACAAACTGAGGGGGGGGTGAAGCGGAAAGCCCGCGCACCCATCAGCGGCCCTATTCCGAGAGTGCGGCAGACTCTCCCCTCCTTGCGAGGAATGGTTTCTTCTGCTTCCCGTCGATAGCGGAACGCCAGAGTCTGGTCGCCCTGGTTGCGCATGTGCGGCGGTGCACGCCTCACGTGCTCCTCTGCTAGCGGCGCGCGCGGCGGGGATGGCGGCCTTGCTGAGTTCTGCCGGGCGCCTGCGGGCGCTTTGCGTGCGTCTCCGGCCCCTGCTGCTCACGCCCGCACCCGCCGCCGCCAGGTGAGGGACCGCTCCGGCGCTGCGCCATGCCGGCGGCACGCTGAGGCCTGCGGGCGGCGGGCTGGGGGCAAAGGGCGCGCGGAGATGCTGTGCTGCGGGCCTGCGGCTCGGGGGAGGGCGAGGGGGCGGGAAACGGCCCCGCAGCTCTTCTCAGTGCCCCGTGGCGCGGCGCGGTGTACCGCCGGTACGTCGGCTCTCTGTGGGAGAGTACCGCGCGGGCGACGTGTGATGTCCCAGGTTTATTTACAAGCACTGATTTTTGCATCTGTGAGAAACGGGCTGCCCCAGAGCTGTGGGTGGCCCGTCCTTGGGGGTGCTTAAGGCCAGTTTTGGATGGGCCCTGGGCAGGTTTGGATGGGGGACAGCCCTGACTGCAGCACAGGGTGGGACTCGGTGGGCCTTGAGGCCCCTTCTAACCCAAACCGTTTGGTGGTTCCATGATATTGACAAGAACAGCACTCTGCGTTCTGTTTTTTGGGTGCCCTAATGGCTGTTGTAACCATCCTTAACTACTTTGGATAAGGAGAAAGCACTTTCTGCAGCTGATACCTTCACAGGTTTAGCAGTGTTTTTCATACTTCATAGCACAGGTGTACTGTTACAGCCATGTGAGCGCATCTGCAGGCTTTTCTTAAGTTCGAGGTTACTTCAATGTCAACACGTTCTGAAAGTGTGTCCGTGGGAGTGAGCTCTGTTCACTGCTCCCGAGCTCTGTGGGGTTGTATTCCTGGTTTCCAGTATGTAAGATAGGAGGGAGTGGTTGCTGATGCCTAATGACTTGTTGCAATTATAACTAGTTATTGTAAATCATTTTTAAAAGTAAATGTGCAATGAAATAGAAGTTTAAATCGGTTTTCTCCATGGATGTGAATGCTTCCCGTATTTCTCCTGGTGTTTAGAAAAGCCGGTAAAGATCCAGAGCAGGTAGGTAGGAGAGGGACAGGATATTCCCCATCATCCCTTTGCAGACCATTCAGAGGTCAGGTAGTGTCCCTGTGACCTGTGGAGTGAAGGGGTACAGGCAGCTTGGCACAGCAAGATTTGCTTGTTGCCACTGGAGATGTCTTCAGCAGCTCACTCTGCTGCAGAAAATGTGGATGGGAGCGTGGCGTTAGTGTTTGAATAAAAGTCAGTGTGTAGATGTAGTCAGTGACTGAGCTCAGTGCTAGCTTTTCCTACACGTGCAAATCGTGCAGCAGACAGTTTTGGCATAAAGTCTGAAAGTGGAAAGGCTTCAGACGTGCACAGTGAGTTTTTTGAGTAGATGTAGCAGCTGTACAAGGTGGTCCTCCTGCTTTGTCTTGGCAGTATCTTCCTACTGCTCTGGTGATCCCTCTTAGTCAATTCTACTTAGTTCCAGCTAGAAATTTTTGCTTCTCTAGATGGATAACTGTTCAGCATAGGTCTGGTGAGTTCCACAGCAGCGGAGAAGGGAATAGAAACATGGGGGAAGGACTAGGGAACTGGGCAGGCATGTGCTGAGAGACTGGCAGCAGTACCACTGAGTTACTGAGTGGCAAATAATGCATAAACTTTTGCAGTTGTGCTAATTCAGCTCATTTTTGTTTTTCTCATCTGGAAACTAATTTCCTAGATAGCTTGTTGCAAGAAGGTAACGATCATGGACATACAGGTACCACTTTTTCACAAATTATACTCCTGTATATCTCCAGTAATACATGGAGTCACTTGCAGGATGGCTTAGTGAAACTGTTGGAAACTTTATTTGTCATGTTTTAGTTTCTACTTGTTTCGGTCTCAAGATGTTACCTTAGAAGGGAAATGCAGCCCTCTACAATAAATTCCATGAAGTCTTGATGAAACTCTGGTTTTGAGGCATAGGGTAACTGTTATAAGAGTGAATAAATAGCAGGGGGTAATCCAGTATTTACCAAGGAAACTGTGTAACTGACAGCCTATGTTTGCTTTATCACTGAGCATAATTTTAAGTTAGTTCAGATGCAGGTTTGAGGCTTTTTACAGTAGTGATTATAGAAAAGTTGCAGATCTGTTCATTTCTTTAGAGACCTGAAAGGGCAACTACTCACATTCCAGCAGTTTTTGATCATTCTACTTGGAATTTTGCAGGGTTGTGTTAACTACTATTCCCAATGTAGAGTATGCGAGTAGTGGCTGGACTGCTTGTTATGCCCTTGTACTTTAAGACTTCTAGGTTGTGTTATTACTTACCTGCTTAGAGCTGTATAATGTGGATTAGACAGTGGCAGCTTGTAATGCAAATAAGGCTTCAGATTCTGTGTCAGTACTTTAGATGAAGATGCACTTTATAGGAGAGTGCAGAAGATAGTCTAAGATTTTAGATTCTTTTCAGATACCATCTGTTCTGGGAATAGTGAAAGTAAGCTGAAGTACGGCCTTCTGTGACCACTGGGAATGGCCTAAACTTCTTGTCCTGACAATATGGTAGTCAGAGAACAAACTCCGCTGCTACTGTGCAGCCTTTAGTGACAAAGAAAACTATGTACAGAGGAGCAAAAATACAGACCTTACCCTTGCTTGCTAGTTAACGTGCAAGATTGTACCCATGCATATCTCGCAGAAATGCCTTTTGTGAGATCTGAGTCATAGCAGAGAGAGGCAGACAGATTCTCATCTGTATCATACTCTCTCTGTAAAATGAAATGCTGTCAGCTATCCTTCTATGATTTCAAATTGTTTGGGAGGATGTAAACTTAGACATTCCATAACTGCAAATAACTTTTGTCCTGTTTGCTGGATAAGCAGTAGATAGATTTTTATCAGTGTGCTGTATAGCTCAAGTGAAAAAATATATATATATTTGATTGTTAGCCATGAACACAGGCCTGACAGGAGTGATCATCAATTGAAAGTTCATAGAAGCATAGCAAGGGTACCTTCTGTGGTAAGTTGTCTTACCAGAGTGTGGTAGTGAGACTTCATAGCCTACGGTCAGATTGCTGGTGTTGATAATAGAATTGGTAGCAGTTGACTTTCTGCTAAAAATTCAATTTTTATCCTCTGCTTAAGGTGCTGTATATACCTGGCTGTATCCTTCTGTCACCCTTTCTATACTGTTTTATATTGGCTGTAAAAATCTGTAGATGGAACAAAAAAAGACTGCACACCCAGACTATAAGATTGCAATTTGGTCTTCTGGATGAGAATGTGAATTAAGGGACAGATTACGGGGATGGAAGTGATATTGGGTGTGCAGTGAGAGTGCAGTACTAAATGCCTTTCCTAAAGGTGTTTTTTTCCTGCAGCTGTTGGTCACGTCTGTTCATTTTAGTCTTCTCCTGAAGCCGACAGATCACACATTTGGACAGAATGATGTACTATTGTCAGGTAGTCTTCATGCAGTGACTGAGGGAGGGTTCCTGTTGCTCAGCTGCATACTGCCACACCACAGCTGAGCCCATGGAGTAGATTCTGGGACTGCTTCCTCCTTAATTTGATGCTGATTTAACGTAAAGTTCTGACAGTAGGTAGATATCCAGTTGCATTGAGTGGTTGAGAAGCTTTTCCTAGCAAAAGCTGCAGATCAAATCTGAGGCAGACTGAGTGTTTCACTCTAATATCAAACATGGGATATACTGATCTATGCGGCATCACTCTCATGCCACCTGATTATAGCAAGATGAATGAGCTGCGACAAACCTGCATGCTGCAGGTCTACGTTGTCAACTTTTACTCAAGTTATTTCCTGTAAAATTACTTTCTGGAACTTAGTTCATAGAAGTTCCACTGAGGGAAGAGATGTTAAATGCACAGCTGGCAGTAGGAATGCTCTAAAAAAAAAAAAAAAAAAAAAAAAAACCCTTTCTACTGATGAATGTTCAGAATGGGTTTTGAGTTCAAAATATCTTCAGGGGAACTTTATTCTACATATTCTAGATGAGTATGTTAAGACCTGATATTACAGCTTGCTGCTGCAAGAAGGTTAGTGTTGGAGGAAGGAAGTTGGCTTTCCCGCTTCTGGGCAGCTTGTCCCATTCTGAGTATGGGTGCACCTTGGTGCTGTTGCTGGGCTGATTTCATTTGCTAGATTGCTAGGAAAAGAGTTTTCTGGCATATTAACAGGCTTAATTGCATTAGTTAAGCACTGATGAACTGAGAAAGAGTGGTAACGTGGGCAAAGGAAAAGAGGGACTGGAACTACCGCTGTTGGTAGTGACTGTGCAGTGTTGGGTCAGTGCAGCTGTCTTGCTGAACTGCATTTTGAGATGAAAGGTTCTAGAGTATTTGTCCTGAAACGGGTGCCCTATTTCTCCACAAAGAAAATGAAAACAATTAGGCTCTGGAGGCCTGGGTCACAGTATAGCAGAACAAAATCTCATGTGCAAGTGTCTCAAAGGATCTTTGGCCCTGCTGTCACTTCAGTTTAGTATTCCCATCTGTGAGGCTAGATGTCAGTTTTCATGACTGTGGGGATCAGAGCTGTTTGCTAATCTCCCTAAAAAGCAAACTGTTCTGTAGTGAAAACTTTGTGCTTCTTACAAGATCTCTGTTCTCACTTTTTGTCCAATTTAGAGGAGCTGATAAGAGCACTATGTGTCCTTGCGAGGGCTGCTGACTTGATATGCTGTAGTGAGTTTGTATAGATCACGTATGGATCATGTCAGCTATGGATCACGTAGCTGAGATGGGAGAGCAAACACCTTTTTAAAGAATCCTAGTTTAGATCCAGGGGACCTTGGATAAGCCACAGGTTGAAAAACCAAATGATTTGTGGTTTGTTGCATGCTACAGATGTTTCTAAATGAGCTGCAAACAAATTGCTGTTCAGTCACTTAAAACACTGGCAGACAAAAATGAAGAATTAAATGCCTACTTTCCTTGGTAGCAGAACAATCGAATTAACAGATAAATGCAGAGGAAGCATTCAGTAGGACCTGATTTGATAATGCTTAGGCAACAGACTGTCATAGTATAGTTTCACAAGCTGCACTCTTGTTGCAGTTCTGTACGTGTTACCTACTGAGGTAGTACGTTCTGAGACTTTGTCTAAGAAATAGCACAAAGCAAGGCTTTTCTGCTTTGCTTGTTATGAGTTACGTGGAGCTTTTACATGTTCTCCCAAGAAATCTGTAACTTCTCCATGTGCAATGGAAAAAACACAGAATGTTCTTTCTTCCCACAGGGTCCTTCTGTATGGCGTTGAAACCAGGGTGTTGTGGTGTTGTGTGTGGCCATAGCTAAGTCAGAGGAAGTGCTGATTACCACTGGAGGAATCATAGTAGTGTCTCAGTTGTTACATTTGGTCTTGTATTTATTAGGTAGTGATGAATATTAACCTTTTCAGTTTGCCCGAATTTTACTTTGAATATGGCTTGTACTTTGCAAACTGTTTCCTCCATTTTTAGCCTCTTTAATTTAGAAAGAACTTTAATAAAATATCCAATAGTTTTATGTGGCGTGGAAAAAGCATAGCAACTACCCTGTTGCGGCTCTAATAAAGGGAGACAAATATCTATATGCTGGTTTTGTCATGTTTCATTGAATTTTTGGACTTGGTCAAGTTCTATAGAAAGTAATCTTTCTGCTGCTGCCAGGTGGATCATTGGATCCGCCGCTTTACTCAGCTTGGTGTCTAACATGTCTGCTTTTTAGACAATCAAATGCGCTGCCTCAGGTCTGCTCAAGAAATGTGAAAAGCAGGTACCTACATCAGGACAGTACTGTAATTCTCACTAAACCCTAGCAAACATAGGAGAAATTACTGGTTAGTTTAATATGAATTTCCCATTTCATCACTGTACCCGCTATTTACCAGTTTAGCTTCAACTACTTTACAACACTGGTCCAAACCTTTCTGAGTGAGTAAATATACCATGACAAGCAGAACAATTCTCTATATTATGTCTTACCTGTGTTGCTTCTATTAGGAGCTGAAGAATTAGACCTTTTTTTACATGCATGTTTATTTTCAGTCCCATTGGGCTGTTTTTTGGCCAGTTGTATGCCCTTTTTTCCCTGGAATTCTGAAATGTATCACTTTCTTTGGTCTACACTGACTTCCTTTTTTTGCTGATTTCAGACTATTTAATCGAGTAGTCAAGATGACTTAGAAGTCTGAGTTTCTCTTGTAAGTGTTGGGCACCATTATTGGTGTGCTGTCATCTTCAAGCTTAATATGTTTGCTTTCTTCTGTCATTCAGATTGTTCATGAAACTTTTTAATGGATGTGGGTCATAGTAGTGCCTTTCTAGGTGGGTTGAGAGTATACTGTATTTTCGAATTCATGAAATATATTCTCAATATTGCAACAAACTTTGACTGCTACGTTAAAAAAGACAGCAGCACAGTTTAAAAACAGCTATGGCACCCTTATTTTTTTCTGATGAAACCTACGTGCTATCTCCTTGTTTTGGTTATGTGAAGTCAAATGACTTGGTGTCAGAAGCCTGTATATCAGTTTCTTTTGTAGTTATCAGTTGTGCTTTGGTTTTTGCCATACCTCTTCTTCCATGAATGCTTAAAGGTAATTCCAAAGGACTGGGGAGAAGTTCAGTAAGGGCCATTGAAGTATCTTTAGTTAAAGCTTCTAAGAACTGCTCGGACAATCCTTCCTGTACTTCTCGCCTGCGTTGTTATTAAAATTTGCTTTTTCAGTCATGGTAACATAGTTAAAAGTGGCATTGTATGATCATATTTAACGTATTTTGAAAGCTGAATTCCTGCATTATTGTGTGATTCTATAACTTAATCATTTAACCTGACCTTTTTGTTGTTTTTATCATTGCTTTTTTGGTGTGTGTATTTTTTTTTTTCCTTCTCCGCTAAGGCATATGTGTTAAAAATTGCAGAAGAACAGCACAGGGTTGTTAAATATTCCTGATACGCGGATAACTGCTTGATTTTACATTAGCTTCTTTCGCTGTTTGATAGGAAGGTTGTGCCATTAGTCTCAATTTTCCTGTACTGTATTCACTTAATTACCTCAAATCAAACCTGATGTTGGTTCCCATAGTTTTCTGAAGTTTTACATGTTCGGAACGTGCCTTTTCTGCTTTGTACAATCCTTCATCTTTAGAATAGGGGACTCTTGGCATTTTAGTTTCTGTAATTTTCTCCTAAATTTCCTGTTCATAGGCAGTTTGTATTGGAAGGGCCCAAATTCAAAACCGATGAGGGGGGAAGAGCTAAATAAAATGCCCATTTCAAACTACAGTGTGTGGATATAAACTGAGAGATGAAGATATCAGTTTGTGTTTACAAGTGTGCTACGTGGTAAACATTCCATTCAACAATTTACTGTAGCATATAATGTTATAATAGTGGATTTTTATTGAAAAAGGCACTTCAGTTTTAAGTGGAAAAAAACAGGAGTTTTGCCTGGTTATGCTTCAATTGCTGATGGAAATCAAAGTGTAAATTTCTGCGTTACAAAGACACAGAGCTCCGTGTTGCTTCCAAATAGTTTTTTCTAAACTGGATTGGAATATTCTGACAAGCTTGCTCTTTTAATAGGTATATAACAGTGGAACGCACCATTTATCTTATGAAAAAATAGATCAAGATCTGTCAATCATTAGTTTCATTCTTACAGTTACCAAGTGGATAGCTTGTAGCTCTGTTGTTATTTATGTTATTAAAGAACATTTGTTAGAACTATCTCATTTGGTTATTACACGTGAAACGATTGAAGATTTTGTGTCTTTCTGTTATTCTTACCTTGTATTACTGAATTTTAACCTAATTAATTGAGTGATTTCTGGTTTAGGACAAGTACCCTGTCTGTGGATATGTGATATGGTCAAACAAGGGGACAAAAATAGAAAATGATGCCCTCGGAAATCCTGATTTATTATTTTTTTGAAGTGAGAAGACCACTTACCCACCACAAACCATGTTTCACTTCCTTCTTTCTCTTCAGAATTGCTCTGATTTATGCCACATGCTCCTTATCCATTCCTTTTCTTTTTTTTCTGGTGGGTTTTGGACGTCATGAGCAGTTTCCACAACTTTCTGGAACCCTACCCCCGTTGTGCCAGCTTAGTGAGCCCAATTGGCTCACAGGGATCTGGTGAACACGAGAGCCAGCCCAAGGGAAATAGTGTGGATTTGCATCCAGGGGAGTTAGAATTCACACTGAAGGAGGGTTCTCCTTTTTGGCAGACTTGTTTTTCTTTTCCACTTCTTCCTTGCTTGATCTTCCCCATATAATTTGCTGGCCTCTGGGAATTTTTCAGGAGGAATGTCACAAATTTGGCCATGTAAAATTTGCCTGCTTGAAAAAGATAAGTCTGAAGAGCAGTGATGATCTTCATTATGAGCTGGTTTCATTTAAAAGATTATACTTCTTGAACTTAGGCCCTGCTCAGTTAATGTCAGGATTTCACTCAACCAGGGAGAAGATGAGTATTGGGCTACTCAGCAGATTCGAGCAGATGACAAGCCACCAGGCACCATTTCCACTTTGCCCCCATTAATGTTTTTTTTTCTTTCCATTTAGCAGTTTGCAACTTGGTTCTATTTTCTTTCTTTCTGTTAGTTTGTTTAAACAAACAAAACCAAAACAGTGTAGAAGAACCCTTACAGAAATGTAGTTGAAGAGCTCTGGGCTCAAGAGACAGAGATGAAAGGGGGCAATTTCAGAAGCTGCTGAATCTTCTTTTTGACATCCAGAAAGCATTACTTGCTTTGCATTGAGTCTGGAGAAAGATAGGTTTGTAGAAGATTTCCAAAAGTACTCAGATGTAACAACGATTTGGCCTCTGTAGGTTAGTTCTAGCATAACACAGATGCCATTTTCTTGCTATCATGTACATAAACTTGTTGTTTTTAAAAATAAATGAACAAATGGTGAGCTCTTACTGTTTTGCTTGAAGTACTTCTTTGTTATATTTCTTACAGTTGTCATACTTCATTTGGAGAAAATAGATGTTGAAACAAATCCAGTGTTTGTTTGGTTTGTGTTTCAGGCTGACAGCTTCATGTTCGTTACTGTGAGTTGTGAAGGATGGGGAGTTACGCCATTGTTCTTGAAGCTTTTTGTTATACTGTTGTCTAAAACATTGGTGTCTGCATTAGTTCTTGTGTATTTGATTTGAAATATATGATCTGTTACCTTGATTCGCTGTGTTTTGGAAGAGGTGTTTGTGGCTGTTCCTGAAGTAGTTTTTCAAAGCATGTGAAAGCACTTAGGAGATCCCATAACGGGACAGTAGATTTTTATAGCACTTGGATGATTTTTTAAGTCCTGTTTTTGTATAGGAATAGTACTTGAAGCACTTAGCGTGAGTTGGATCCAGCTGAAGATCTCAAATTAATGATTAACAACTTGAGAAAATACACGTTGCTGTATTGTTTTAGGTAGAAAGGCTTACAGTATGCATTGAAATCAGTCACCCGCATTTGTTTGTTTACATTAATACGGAATGTTTTTGGGAAACTGTTCATCAGCAAGAAGTGTGTTATCTTGGTAACATTCAGTAACTGCTGTATTTGCTAATTAACTCTCAGAAGTGTAATTTGTTTTCTTTTCCCCTTTTATTTTCATTCAAGCAGAAATGTCATTCACCAAGCAAGGTTCCTTACAGTTGTACCTCAGCATGAAGGAAGTATTAAAGAAGAACCAGTATCAGAAATCCAGAACAGACGGGCATGGCAGTTTGACTGGGCATTAAATAAACTGGATAATTCTGTCAGAAAAACTGGCCGTATCCCTAAAACCCTTCTACTAAAAGTCTTCCAGGAAACATGCCGAGAGGGTAAGCTGCTTCCCATTAAAACACCACTAAAGCTAATGCTGCAACATAATAATTCATCAAACCGAGGAAATTACTTGAAGAGTTCTGATTTTTATTTTTAATTCTGGATACCGTTTAACCCACTGCACGTACTGATGAATGCACTTGGGATGTTTTAGAGGTGCTACCCTGCTTTGTGTGCACTCATCAACTTTGCAGGGGTTTCTGTCTTTGGGAATTTGTATTACCTGTAAATTTTCATTGTACTTTTAGGAAATGTTAACATATTACTCTGCTTGTTACAAATTTTTATCTGGTGATGTTACATCTTACTGATGTAACTATACTGGGAACTCTGAACGGAGATCATATCTGTGTTCTTTATACGGTGTATTTTTGTAACATCTTCAATAAATCATGCTGTCTTTTATTTTAAAATGAGATGGTTCAGGGAGATGTGGAGACAACGTGCAGTGTCTTGTTTTCATTTTAAACTTTACTGTGTGTTGCCCTGAACAGTTACTGGCTCATACATCTTGGACAGTGGTCTCAGAGGTTTTGTAGCTTGCTGTTTAAATGCTGTGTCTTCAATTAATTCCCTCTTTCTGTTGAACGTTGTCAGTTTTGTCTTTCTTCTTGTGATACCCTTTCTGATGCTGACTGCTTTTTTTACATATAAATCTGTGTGTGTTGAAGAGGGTTTTATTGCCTCTCAACTTGTATGTGGATCACAATTCTTAATGGTCATTGAATGTTGAGACAGTTTTTAGGGGGTCATGTTAGCAAAGAGATCAGTTGCTCACAGTGTTTCAGTTACTTAAATATATTTTTAAATTAATGGTGAGTTTTGGGCTTCGAAAAACAACAGGCTTAAAATGTTGATGAAGGTTGGATTAGGTTGCCGTTGAAAGAAATGATAAATATCTTTATTTGAAAAATTTAGTCAGTTTTTTTTAATAACAGCGTTGAAAACAAGTGTAGCAAATATAAACATTTCTTTTTATTTCTTAAGTGGGGTTGCATGTGTTGTAATATCCCTCCTTTCATAGTTACAAATGCAAAAAATAGCCAGGCAAGATGCTTGATGTGGGTATCGTGTCCTGCATCTTTCTGCACTCACAGTGCTGATTTTTTTCCTGTTTCTTTTGCTTTTCAAGTACTTAGTCACTAGCATAAGGTATATATATAAAACACTAGAATCCTGAAAATGGAGGCATCTTGACATTTTTATTGCACTAACAGATTGTTAGGCACTGATATAAAAGTTAATCAAATATGATTTATTTCTCATGAGTTGGTGATATCTTCAAAAGTTCAAATCCTCACTTGCCATTTAGTCCTACCCTCTCTGTATTGTACCTATTTCTGTTTCTTTCTCATTATCATTTTATTCCCATCGCTTCTGTGTTTCTTCCCAGATGAGCTTACTCTGTATAATGTTTTTGCTGTAGATTGCTCTCTTGAAACCTAGTTTACACTAGTGATGTGGCACTGCACTTCTGTTGGTTGCTTTCTGTATCAGAAGATATAATTCTAGACTGTCTATAGCTTTCTGCTCTTGAGGGTTTTTTACCATTATTTTATAGCTCTATAGCTGGTTCTACTTTGTAGAAACAGAAAAGCTGTAGAAGCTCTGTATTATTGAGAACTGCACTTAGAGTGATAAGCAGCAGTTGGAGATACGTTTACTGGCAGCATTCCTGCCTTTTTACTGGGCTGTACACAGGTTGGGAGTTTTGGCATGAGGATATGGAAGTCATTAACACAGCACTATGGAATTGTAAATTGCAAGTCATTTTGGAGGTTGAAACCACTCAAATCTGTTTCTGTTTGGGATAGAAAATGTCAATGAAATTCTTTTTAAGCTTACAGGTTTTTTTTTCTTTGCAAACATACAGTTATGTGAACGCTGTTTCCTTGTGAGATGAAAATATCCCTGATAAAGCACATCTCACCTTTCTTTGTGATTAGGAAGTGTTGAATAGCGGTTTTTTTGCTCTGATTTTTTGTTAAATTTTATTTGTTCATTTTACAGTATGCTGCTTTATAAAGGAACTCTTCTTTCTATTTGAACTGGGTGGATTCACAAAAAAACTCATCTCCAGTTTACTGGATAACCTGTGAAGGATATTTCAGCTTTAACATTTTTTACCTCAGGAGTAGAAGTCCTAGAAAGAGCTGTATTTATGGTTAGATTTTTGACATCCCTGGGGCTGAATGCAGAAGTTGGAGCACGTGAGCATTTTCACTGTTTCCTTCGTTATTCTGCAGATGTAAATGATCACATTTGTTGAGCATGGACAGAAGTGAAAGTGGATGCTAATGGAAATTGAAAATTAGAGTTATGCTTCTGAATACCAGTTATAAAAAAGTAAGGAATTGTTATGAACTATTTTGCTATTTTAGACACTTGCCAGGAAGTTTTGTCCTCATGAGGATGAAATAATCCATGGATCTTGGTGTGGAATTACGAAGTGCTGTACCACCTGAGTTTAGTATTTTGTGTTGCGCTTTTTAACTTCTGCTTGGCAGATCTCCTTATTGTAAAAAGTGGCGTGTTTTGTCATTAATCTTCTGCAATGCGTAATAGTGTCACTGCTTAATCATTTTGGTATCCTGTTCAGTAAGTGTTAAGTGTTGAAGATTCTATTGCGTTTTATTTTATTATATACAAAATGTTTAAATATTTCAGTGGATCAATATCTTCTTTTAAATTTGTTTTTTTTATTATTTATGATGAAATATGTGGCTGCATACCACTTAAAGGTTTTTTTCCATCTCTGTTTTCAGCTGGCATTCCTAATGATGGTCTGTCTAATATTAGTGCTGAAAAAAGCATGCCGCTATACAACTGTTGCTGCTTGCCAGCAACTTCTCCTTTCAGCTTTAAGCTTCAGTCGTGGCTCTGTCACAGTAAGAACTGGAGGTTAAGAGTAGTTTCAGCAACAGCGTAGCAACAAAGTAAGAGTTTGATTAAAAGAGAAGGCGAGCTGAGTTGAATTATAGGTTTGTTTTTTTTCTAAGTGAAATAAAAGTTTATTTACAGGTCTTCACTGACACCAGTGAAAAATACAAAACCCTCTGCCAGGTGAATGAGTTTCAGTGATGTCTTGTGATCTTCATGCTACTTTGTATTAGGTCCTGACAAGACATACTCACCTGTAGGGCTTGATAAGATGTGACTTGCATGTGGATTCACAGTTGGGTACTTTTGAAGAGGGTGGCACTGTGTTTTATCAGGTGTGTGAACTCTTCTACTAGGAGACTGAAACCACCTTCCTTACCCAGAACTATAAAATGATATTCAAAAATGAGTATTTTTAAAAACATTATATAGAAGGATGAGCATTTAGCTCTTCAGAAATACGTATGATTGTGTGGAGCAGTTACCTTAAAATCCTAAATTTAGACAATAATATTCTATAAATACATTTAAAATGGCTTCAGTGTTATCTCTCAAATGAATTCCCAAAGAGTAGAGCTTAAAAATGCATATACTCATTTAAAGTTATATTTCCCAGCAGCTTTTACATCTGACAGAGTTGTGGCATGACTGTGACTATTTCTGGTTTAATTGAATTGGACTGTATTAATGATTTTGTGGGTTTTTTTTTACTGTAGGGCGTCCAGGGAGTAACCAGACCTTGCTTTTGTTACGAAGCTGTGGTGCTCTGTTACCGGAGGTGCTGTCATCTGAAAGAACAGAGCTAGCCCATATGATATGGGACAAGATGAAAGAACTGGGTAGGTAGATTTGTTAAACCCTCCTTCTGCAATAGCTGTACACATCTATTGCTTTTTTTGTAATAAAAAAGTGGTTGCATTTTAAAATTCATTAGCAAATGAGCTGTAGGTTTTACTATTCAGGTGAGTGTCTTATTCCCTATTCTGGGAGTTATAGTGACATCTAGGGGTGCTAAAAGCATCTAAGATTTCTTTTTCTGGTGCTTAAACTTCATTTTTTTTAAATATTGTAAGAATGTATTGTATTCTCTTTCAGATATTACCTTGATTTATCTTCTGGACTAAGTGTTCCTAGTGCTGCCAGCTACTTTATCAGATGATTTTTGAAGTTATACATTTATCTCTGTATGTTGCATAGATTAACTGGCTGTGGAATAGCTTGTGCATCAGCAGCAGTATACTTGTGCTGTTGTTATGTTTTGGGCTTTTATAAACAAATATATTCAGTTTAATACATGTTACTGCAAAGGTGGATAATGGGAAGTAGTCTGATTATAAAGTTTATCCAGAACAAAGTTGATGAGAAATTACCCAAGAAAGCTGTAAAAATCACGTTGACATTTAGGGAGCGTACATTAACACTGTGGTTGAAATATTTCCTCAGGTGCTGTCTATGACACGAGCCACTATAATGCTTTACTTAAAGTTTACCTTCAAAATGAGCATAAATTTTCTCCAACTGAGTTCTTGGCCAGAATGGAGGCAGCTAATGTGCAGCCCAATCGAGTAGGTATTCTTCAATAGTGTTCAATAGTGGTATCCATCTACTGGATAGAAATTGTTAACTTCTCCTTCTTGTTTTTATAGGTTACATACCAAAGGTTGATTGCTGCTTATTGCAATGAGGGTGACATTGAAGGAGCGAGGTATTCTTTTGCATTTATGTTGAAAAGAGTTTCTAAGAAATCTGTTTATCATATTCTCTACCGTTAATGTTAAAACTCATTTCAGTGTAATTCTTATAAATAGAGCAAAGCGGAGTATTAAGTATAATTTATTCACGCACTGAAAAGCAATTTTTTAGAGAGAGCTGGAGTCTACACCAACAAAATAAAAATGTGTGATACACCTGTGTTCGAATCAAATTGTATTTACGTTGTTCAGAAAATAACTTGTTTTGTCGTTTCTATAGCAGGTATGAAAAAGTATGAGGCATGAATGCTTACTGTCTGTGTAAGAAAATGGCTGCATTTGAGAAATAAATGGGAAAAGGAGGGAACAGTAGTAATTCTTTTGTTACACAGGGCTTACTTCACGTCTGTCTAACTCTTGTTGCATTAACTTTTAAGTTGCAACAGTATGATTGCTAAGCATGCAAAAGAAAAAGGAAGATAGTAAGAAACCCAGCCCCACCCTTTTGCCTGTGCATGTTTCAGAGTGCCAAGTACATTTCATGTGAAAAAAAGGAAAATGACTGGATTATGTTTGTACTATGTAGCAACCTAAGATATAATTGCTCCATATTTGTTCTTTCTGATGATACAGTACTTGTCCAGCAGCACAGTAATAGCTCAGTAGTTTCTTTTCAAAGGGGAAAAAAAGCCAACTATTTGCTGTTTTGTCTTTTGCAGTAAGATTCTTGGGTTTATGAAGAGCAAAGATCTCCCAATCACGGAAGCGGTATTCAGTAGCCTTGTGAAGGGTCATGCAAGATCAGGGTAATGTTAATATGTTAATACTCCTTATTTTTTTGCTTTTACATAAAGGGATGTTGTACTGAAAATATATACGCCGCAAAATAGCATAATGGTTTTGCATAATGTAAGATACAATCTTATGATGCATTCTTGAAGCAACCAGGGCTTATTTTGCAAGGTAGCAATCTTTCTTGCCTGAAAACCTTGTGTTTCAAAACAAATTGCTGTTCTTGTGTTCTGTTTGAAAATAGGTTGCATTTAAACTTTTGAACTCTTCTAACTGTTTATGTTCAAAAAAATTCAAAGTAATAGAAAAATAAAAAAAAAAATGTGCACTTTGACCTTTTAGAGTGTTAGTTAAAATAGGTTTCTCTGTGCTTGTTGCAGCCTTTGTTTCCAGTAATTAATAACTTAAGGAATGTGGAAGTGACAGTAAGTAGCATTATGATTAAAGCCACTGAGGGTCTTTCTATTTAATTCTTCTAGAGATATCAAGAGCGCAGAAAATATCCTTTCCGTGATGAGGATGGCTGGTGTTGAGCCAGGTCCAGACACCTATTTATCACTACTGAATGTGTATGCTGAAAAGGGTGATGCTGATAGTATCAAGAAGGTATTGCAAGTTTGAATTTAAAGAAATTTGTTTGATCTTTTGTTCTGTTTAACGTTGCAGTGCTTTCTGTCTATACAGGAGGAATAATACTGAATTTTATAACTAAATTCCTCATAGCAGAAATGATTCTTTTTTTGCATCTGAATAGCTGGTTAACTGAAAGAAGTTTCCTGCTTTATGAAAAATATTTGTCTATTGATAGTTGCTTTTCACGCCATGAGAAGATGTGATGAATAATGCTTACCAGTGGGTGATTTAATAATTCAGGGTTCTTACAACATCTGTCTCTTGAGTGTGATATATATAAAAGTAAACCTTAATGATCCTGTTCCCATTCAAGGCATAGAATCCTTCCAATAAAGATAACTTTTTTTTTAGGAGAGTTCATATCTGTATCTTAAGCATTCATAAAGTCTGAATAAAATAACATGTTTGGCAGCCCTTTGTTTAGTTGATTGTTTGAAGTATTCTCTCACCTTTTTTTAATTTTCAAATCAAGGAAATATTTGGAAAGGAAGGAGACAAGAAAATTGATTTAATTTTAATAATTAGTACTGGAAGGAGAGGACCAAATCAGGAGAGAAATAGGAAACATTGCTTCCAACTTAAACAAATATTCATAAGCCACGCAGTAACAAAACTTTGATTAATTATCCTCCCCTTTTAATACTGATTACTTTATAAAGCCGTCTCATGATGGGAATATAGATCTGGTGTTTTAATGTATTATTAAATACTGGAGAAAAAGTGTTATATCCCTTTTTACTTTCTAGATGTATTTGACTTTCGAGAACTTTAGTACTCTCTGCCTTTTGTGTACTTAAACCCGTTTATGTAAAGACAAAACAAACAAAAAAACCCCACCAACAAATTTTTGTAAATATTGAGCTTTTAATATATTCTTTTTTTTTTTAAGTCAGCGTGGACTCTGTTTAAATTACTTTTTTCTTTTTTCTAGACTCTAGAAGAGGTTGAGAAAACTGAAGGGTACCTTATGGATAGAGTTTTGCTGCAGGTGATTTTTAGCCTTGCCAAAGCTGGATATCCTCAGTACATAGAAGACATTAAAGAACGCATGAGATTTGAAAGGGAGTTAATTCCAGGTATGTTCTTAGCTACTCCATGGTATTTAGCTACTCAGTATTTAGCTACTCAGGATGGAGAAAGAAAGCGTATTTATTTTTTTGCAGCAATAAGTAGTGTCACGAAAAATTGGTATTTTGTTGTTTTGGACATATACAGAAAATATGGTTCTTGCCATTAATTTGTGGATTCACTATGCTACTTTTAATTACATTTTTTGGAACGTGTGATGTAAACCAATTTTAGTGTTTCACATACAACAATAAATATGTTTTTTAACTTGTAAAATTCATTACGACTTTGTAGGAAGGCAGTAAGTGGTGGAGCCCTTTTTGCAAGCAACACTACTGTAACTCATGTTGTGACAGCTCTTTGTGAATATTATAAAAAGGGACAAAGTAAACACTGACCAGTTTTGTTTATCTACAGTTGAAGCTGTTTGGGATCCCAGTATGTGTAATCTGATTGATAACTGTTAATTGCACTTCTTACCTGTTTTTAGTTTTATTTTTGACAAGTTTAGAATTGTTTCTTTTAGCTAGTATTCTGTCGTGCCACAGTGGTGATGCTTTGCTAATTTTTGGCATGATCTATTTAGTGGGAAAAGTGAATTTCATGATTGTACAAATAATTCTGCAAAGAGTAGTCCGTATTAATTCCATAAAGAGTAATCTGGTTAATCATATTAAAAAGTATGTCAGTGATACATGCAAGGTGTTTTCTTCCCTAGTTTACACTACTTTCAGTATTTTAGTGAGAAAATAGGTACATGCAGTGTTTTAATTTTGTTTTTTATTGTTTTCTGTTTTTCATTTGCTAGATATGATGAACCTCTGTTTGACTCTGATAACTCATGGCTTCGAAGACATAAGTTTCCGTATTTTGAAGTCTTACAATCATTTATCACGTGAAAATGTGGACCAGGGTAGCTTCTTCTTGCAGCATTGTGTAAATAGAAATATGGTATGCAGAATATTAATACTTTCTTCATAGTGCACTTAAAACAGCATATTTATTTAGTTTAATGTAACCGTAGAGCTGGAAAATAGTAGATTTTTTTACGTGTTCTTAAAGAATCACAGGTTCTAGTGCATTGTGCCCATTTAAACAGTAAGTTGAAATTCACAAAAGGAGCATACTTGGCATGTGTAATATCCACTGCCTTACCATTAGAAGACTTTGATGTTTTTAAAAATTTAGAAATATTGAAAAATATATTAATTTTTGAAATTCTTTACAGCCTATGAGCAAGTTGAAGCAGTTTTGTAATGAGTTAAAAGAAGCAAAAATGCACTCGGCACCATTGATATTTATTTTGCGTTGTGCTTTGGAGACCAACAAATCAGGTATTCTCCTTATTTTGTGTGTGTGTGTGTGTGTGTGTGTGTTTTGAAGTACTTTGTCACTGCTTAATTATCTTGTGAATATTTTTAGACCTCGCTATTGATGTGATGAAGGCCATGAAGGAGGAAGGCTTGCCAGTCAGACCTCACTATTGCTGGCCACTGCTGGTTGGGTTCCAGAAAGAGAAGAATCTTAAAGGTTTGTATCTCTGCTCATCTTGCTTTTTTGTATACCTAAGGCACAAATCTTTGCTGAAGCACCACCTGAAGATTTTCCAGGCTGTCAAAAGTGAGTGAAGACCTTGCTGCATCTCTTAGTTTGTGGCAAATGTTTTTCCTTTGGAAAGTCTTTTTAAACTCACCTTTCTTTGTTAATCATGATACAGTTCTACAAATTTATGTAGCTTACCTTGGCATAGGAAGATGTGTGGAAGAGCTTCTTCTTAACTCTTCACGTTCTTTCTACATTCCAGTGGTTCTTCTTGTTCCTCATTACTTTCAAGAGCTTAGTCTTGAAGAAACTGAAATCCAAGAGAGTATTTACAAGTAAGGTTAAGTTATAATAGCTCTCTCGGACTTCAAATCCAATTCTTTTTTAAGAAATGACTTATTATTATCTACTTGATAAGCCACATGTGAGTTTAGTTATAATAATAAAAACTGCAGGAGAACTTATGTCGCTGAATGTGTGAGCCTGACCTGACAGCATGCTGATTGAAGGACAGAAATGCTCAATCTTCAGGATTCTTAAGTAGATTTAAGCATTTAGCATACTTTCCCCTGTTACACATGGGGATGTCTACAGGATATGAATAAGAATTGAACAAATATTAAATTTTAGAGTACAGTATCTAATTCTTTGGTTTGCGTTATTGGTAATTCAGAAAGAATGGTATTGTAAAAAGATGCTTTTAACAGAAGTACTTCCCCCATGGGGAAACAAAAAACTGTCTTTTTCATCTTATCTCACAGTATAATGTGCTTTAGAATGAGATGCAGAGTTGTTAGTGTGACACTGGGTGACAAACAAAATGCACAAACAAAAAAAAAGTGCTTTTAGCAGACTCTTCATATCGCAATTTTATCTTAAATATACAGTCACATTCCAGTTTGGAAGAAATGCTGAAACAAGTATTCCCTAATTGTTTCTGGCTATAAAAATGTCTCAAGTCTCTTTCAAAAAGCCTTTGTGAAAACAATATTCAGGTTTTTATTAACTCTTTGGGTTCTGATGTGCTAGGCACCTTCCCAAGTTTAGCTTATTCCTCGTTCAAGTGCTTGAAAGTTCAGAAATATTTTGTCTGTCAGTGGTTTAGTTTGGTCCTTTGTGATTTAATTGGGAGTACAGAGTTGCCAAAGATAAGTATGATAAAATTGTGTCATAGTTCTGTATATAGAGGCGATGCCTGAATGAAAAAGACTGGCTGTTACTACGAAGATTTCACTTCGCTTAGGAAGATACAAGAGATGCTGGAAGTGTTAGATTCAGACATAGCTCCCAAAGCTGAAGCTGTATGGGTGTGTTCAGAGGAACTCCAGTTTCAGATCGCTTTTGGTTTCTGCAGGTTCAGAGATTTCCTTTATTTTTTGACTCATACTGTAGAAGTCAACTGTGCTTTGGCTAGGAGTTCCTACTGGTAGTCATGTAAGCAAAGAAAGAAGAGAATGTATGGAGAACAGATATTATACCCTAACTCTCCCTTTAACATATCCTAGAAAGCAGTTCTTTTTCTATCTGGAAAGAATTTAGATATATATATATATTTCTGTATAACTGTATAATCATATCATGGATGCGCAAACATATTTTTGCAACTTCATACTTAATGTCTGAGCTTGAATTGTCAGGCATGAAAGTTACTACTCTGTGCATACATACCTGTAGTGATGTTAAAGGTCTTAAAATATGTGAGAAAGTGTCTAAGCATTTTTTTTTTTCTGCAGTGAAGAGTCAGTGGAATTATACTTGCTACAGTGAAACAAATTGTCTTCCTGTGTGCAAGGTCACATTGATTTTTGAAATTTAATAGTAATTAAAAAGAAAAAGGAATAGAGGAGAACCTCTATCTCAAAATGTAACTGGTACAGTTAAGGGAAAGTAGATAAGCAGGAGGGGAAGATGGGAACACCCTGCAATTTTCATAGAAATAACAGAGAAAACAATAATGCTTCAGTGAGAACCTGAAGGTAACAGCAGACAATAAATGAACAGAGTGGTGCATTGTAGACATAAAAAAATAATAATAAAAAAAAAAATAGGACTGTGCAAACAGAGATACAAACACAGTATCACATCTCATAAAAAAGGAACTGATAATTCCTTTCTCTACAAAGTAGTAATGCCTGGCCTAATGTGTATAATTTTGCGTCACGGTATGGGTAAGTTTTCAGAAATGGAAAATCTAGGGGGAAAAAACCTACTGAAAATCTGCCAGGAAGTAGACAGTGGACTAAATCTTTAAAGAACACACAATATAAGCAACAACTTGTCTAGAACTTCAGGGTACAAATGCCTGAATTGGTATGTGTAGTGTGACCTAAGCCATTATATAACTAGTAGCAACATTTAATTGCGCATCTATCTAATGTTTATTATAACAAAAGCTGACATGGGATATCAAAGGAGATTCCCTCACTTCTGTGTTACAGAACTGAAGCTGAAAGAAATAAGAGTGAAATAGTGGCTAAGAGGAATAAAGCCAAATAGGGCAATTGTTTAAATATACCTCAGAGAACTTAGCCAGTCTGAACTAGCAGCCAGCTCTTTTGAGTCATTTTACACAGGTAGATAGTTTCAGATGGGATATGCTTGCTTTAAGGTGCATCTTTTATGTAAATGGATAGTTGCTAACTTCCGTAGCGTTTATCTAAATGAATACTGTTAGACTTAGGAATGAAAATATTTAGAAGGGTTTAAAAGATCTGTATGAGTAGATCTGGAAAGGTTGTTGGCATTGAGATTCTTGTATATAAGCAGAAAAGCCTATTTAAGTTAATTAGAAATGTTTGACTGGGCTAATAACTGAACACGTTATTTCACTCCTTTGTTTTTATGGAATCACTTTAGTTATTTTTAAAGACAGTAACTGACTTAAAAGAAAAACAAAAAACTTTACTTCTCTATTAAACTGTTCTGGTTATACATAATGCATGTCTTGTGAACAATAATTCAATTCTTTCTGCCTTTAGGACAAGAAGTTGGATGAAAAGGTAAGTGCGAGTCCACACAGAGGAATGAGTAGTGGTTTCCCCAAGTAACTGTTGAGGCAGTGTTTTGTAGACAGATCTCTCCAGCCACAAAATTCTGGCTGCATCTCAGATTAATAGCGTGGCAGAAGCGTGCTGAATGTTACAACTTTTCCCTGAACACATCCTCACTCTTCAAGTTTATTTGTTTGGAGAATTACTTTAAGCCCAATTTTGTTGCCTTTTCCCATGTGGTACTTACGTGCCTTAGAAATTCCCCTGCTCTGGTGGGACCATGTTAGGAAGGAGGAGCGCTTCCTGTACAAAACCTGAGAAATGAAAGATAAACTGAAATCTGAGCCCCTCGCTTTTCTCTTCTTGAGAAGCAGCAAGTTGCTGTGCTCTATCACAGAGATATTATGGCCACCTTATGATTGATGTATTTTACATTTGTTTGGATATAGTTATTTGAACCTGGGAAGATGCTTTCTTACCTCTACTGGGGTGTTTCAGTGCCATTTCCAGTACTGATAAAAAGGAGAATGGAAATTAGACTGTTTTGTTCCCTGCAACTGTCCTTTTACAAGTATTTAACTTGGTGTTCAGCTCTTGCTGTATGATGTCTCAAAAACCTCTTCTTGATCAAGTAGGGTAGTGGCTGGAGAGTTTACTGTGAGGTCTTATTGGTCCACGGAGCTATTGTGCATCTAGAAAAAAAGGATGCTGGCAATGTTTCGAGTGTTATTTGCTGTGAATAAAAGTTCTAAAACTTTGTGTCTGCACACTCTGTGTGCAGGAGACCATCAGTGCAGAGTATTCTGGATAATTTCGGAGTGTAGATGAGTCTACAAGAAATGTTTTTAAATAAGGTATGTTGGATGCAGACTTTTTGAATGAACTGTTGTGTGGTCCACAGAGACTAATCTTTGGCAGAAGAATAACGAACTCTAGTAATGCACAAAGTCTGATTGAAAGACTGTTCGATTGTGGCTTTTTCTTATGTATCGTTCAGTGTGGTTTTTACTCACACCTGATCTGCTAGATCAGTATTCTCCAAAGCAAGGTGTGCAGGATAGTCTGTGAGGGTGTGGGGGCACCGTTATTTCGGAGGGGGAGGGTGGAAATAGTAATTTATTTATTTATTTATTTTGTATGTTCTGTAATGTACAGAATATATTGGCATAGTCATATATGTATGTAATTCCTAACTAAACGAACAGCTATTCTGGGGCTCCATTCTCAAATCAGAGACTGGTGTTCTAAGTACATGTACTTGCATTTCTTTATTTTAGTCTGTTCTTTGGTACCTGAGGAAATAGAAGTCATAAGTGTGTTTTCTAATACTGTGATGAGATACAAGCAATTTCTAAAGAAATCAACTATATTTATGTAGTATTTTGATAGAAGTGGGAATGTTTGACTGCTTTATGTTGCCTTATGCTGATAACATAAACACAGAACTGTAGGGTCTTTATTTTCATTAACTTTCTACTCCAAAAAAAACACCCTCCACATCAGGCATTGTAGGAATGAAGAAGTGAGTGGCAGCACTCATCTTTTTTTGAAGTTTGGCCTTAATTTGGCTATGTGCAGAACTTGAACATTTTTGCTGATGTACCTCCTTTATTTTCATCCCAGTCTTCTGCTCGTGTCCTAACCTTCATATGTGCTGTTACCTGCCCAGGAGTTGTGCCAGGTCATGCAATGTTTTTGTGAGAAATGGCTACTCAGGAATGATTATGCTTAACGAGCCCCTTTATTTAGTACTTTGATCAAGGTATGAAGTTTGAACTTGAATCTCCTGAGTTTTTACCATGCTTTATTCACTGTGGTGGCTACTTCTCATGCTTTCAGTCGTGCCTTAATGATACGTATTGGAACTCAATTATTTTTGAAATGGTTTCAACTGAAGAGGGTTTAATACATTTGCTTAGAAGGTGAAAACGTTAAATAGAAATAACTGTCAAGATTTGAAAGGTATCAGGAGGGACTTGCTGTAATTAATTCTTTATTCATATTTTCACATATTCTGGGCCAAAATCAGAGTTTTCTTTAAGGCAAACTCGAACAGATGATGCGACTTTAATCTAGTGTGACTTGCCTGCATGTATTTGCAAGTGCTCAAAGGGAATTCACATTTGATTATTTGCACCATAGTGCACTGCATAAAATATTCATGGAAGTGTCACTTTTCCATAGGTGGCACTCCAGGGCAAAGACAGGGACTTTGGGAAACTTTACATTTTTAAAGTAATAAGTATGAAATGCAAGTTGAAAAAAACATATGCTGTTTGGAACTGGTGTCCTGCAGCAACTGACAAAGCTTTTTTAGACCAGCAAAAATGATAATACCTGTATTGGTTTTGACAGAGGTTCGGAGTTGGCTAGCTAGGGTTATTGCAAGAAGTTTCTGCACATCATGAGAGTGTGAACAATTAAAAAGCACAGAATATACTCTGAAACTCTATGCTGTAATTGTTAAGCTCTATTAAGATTTGGTTTCCACCGTTGTCAAAAGCGCATCTACAGTAGTAATGTGTGAATTGATCTGAATCATGTAGAAGTTGTAACAGAGTTTCAGTGGGGCTTTGGAGACTTCAGTCTTTTTCTGAGTTTTCACTATGAAGCTGATGCCTTGATACAGACAGTAGTTAACCCATTTGCTGATGAGAATGTTACTTGTGTTAAACCGATCTTAAAAAGCTTTAAACAAAAATGTAGGAATGGATGTTGCCTTACTAAGTGGGATTGGATTCTGGGATCAAAGCTAAGAATGTATTACATGCTGATGAACGTACTTCTGTCTTGAAATTCATTTGATTCTTTGCACTGAATTTCAGATTGGTTTTTATGCCTAATAATACAGGCATATATATCTTTAAAAGATGTTTTGCAGTATAAATGATAGTAACAGTCATTTTAACTATGTTAGAAAATAACTTTCTGAACTAGCAGTGTGCTAGCTAACAAAGAGTCTCTTGGTTTGATTGTGCAGCATGCAACAGGAAGTCTAGTGAATCTATTTCAAGTTTCACAATTAAGAACGTCATTAAACACTTCAAATAAAAATGCGGTATTTTCCCTGATGGTTTCAAGAAGGGAAATTGAAGATACAAGTCTGGTTCTTGAAATGCAACATTTATTTTTAAATGTTTCTCCAGGTACTCATTTTTCTGCAGCGCTTAGCTTTACCCATTCTGTTTTGATAGGTGTCTTTGAGGTCCTCAAAGTGATGCATGAGTTGGGGGTGGAACTCAATGCAGAAACGTACACAGACTATGTTTTTAAAAATTTTGCTGATATCGAAAGTGCCTGCGCCCAGATGAAGGTGAGTTTGCATTTAGAATTCATAAAGGTGATTACTGGATGATGTGTTTCTCTGTGTGTCTTCTGTGAAAGGCTTAGGTACCTGTACTGCTCTAAATGAACTTGTGTGATGAAGCCTGTTCAATATATTGAGGTTACTTTTGAAGTGGTCATTGCTCTGTTTGTCGTGCTTTTTCCTTTGTTTCAGAGCTAACCTAAATATCATCCTTGGGTTTTGCTAGCTTTCTGTTTGTGGAAGTCAGAGACTAAATATATGAATTACTTTTCTTCTGGGGATTAAAACTATGACTATGTCAGTTATAATTATTTCCAATGCAATTTTTCTCATTTGATTCAAATTACATATGTAAGAGTTCCTCTCCCATTCTTTTTGCAGTTGCTGGCTCTCTTATCCAGTTTTTATATCAAAATCAATTGGAAAAATTGAGTAGCAACTCATCTAGCTAGCCATGTAGACACCTGTAGGGCACCTTCTAGGTTATCAACAGGTAGCAGAAGAAGAATGCCAGTATTTTTTGGGAAGGAAGCATTTAAAATACAAAGTATCAGAAAGCCTTCTCTGTATATATTTAGTGTTGATTTTGTTTGTTTGTTTTTTCTCCAGGAAAATAACTGCCTCTTTGAAACCGATGGACTCTTTGTAGCACAAATTAGGCATGAAGCAGGACATGGAAGACTGAAAAATGTTGTTTCTCTATGTAAGTGTATTTCATGTCACCTGTTACTACATGCTCGATGGTAGTGCTGATAGATTGTGTGTAGGCTAAGGGATTAAAGGGTATAAAAATGTGGGGTGTCTGAGCAAAGCTTTCATTACATGAGGTTCTCTGTGACAAGATGTCAAACTTGAAACTTCTAATTCTAGGCAACGTATCATGGTTAAATTGCCTTTTAATATTGAGGTTAGCCATAACATTACAAAAGTCTTATTTAGCAAAGCTGTGATTGTGATAGGATATAGAGTACTTAAGAAAGCAGTTTGCCTTATGCAAAAACTTTTGAAGTCTTGGCACAGGAATTGGTCTTGTTTTCTGTTTGTGGCAAAAATTACAATGGGATGGTAGTCTAAGCATGTTTGAAGTACTACAGAATAATTTATGAACAAACCAGCTTTAAAGAGCTGAATGGCATTGATGTTAACCTGAGGGTGCTCTGCTGGTTTGTTTGCCAGTGAAAGTTGTGTATGAATTTGACGGGGTAATTAGGTCATGGAGTTGTAACAGCATGACTTAATCACTTAAGAGTTCTCTCCAAAGACTGTTCTGACGGTCACTGGTTGCAAAGGTTAATATATTTCATTGATTAAAAGTATGCAATGGGATGATTTGCTTGGTTAAATAGTAATATATGTTTCTCTTCAGAATTAAAAACATATACATTTTTTTTATTTGCCTATTATACTGAGTTCATAATAAAACTTCTAATCTTGGACTAAATCTGATGGGGAAAAAAAATCCCTCAAACAACGGATATTTTTGTACAAGACTAAGGGAAAAGCTTAAGCAGACTCCTGCTGTAATCGTCTCTGACTTCTCTATTTAACTAATAAAGGAGGAACTGTATGCTGTGACCCTGGGAGGCTGTGTTGAGGCTTGAAAAATAACATAAACCATAAACTTGTAGTTAAACAGTAGTCCTGTGTTCATTTAATGATGAAAAAAATCACAGCAAGAAGCTGAATTTAATGTTAAAACTTTAAAAGAGTTTCCATATTATTATTAGGATCATACAATAAAACTACATATGATCCAGTGTATTGCTTAGCTGTTGTCTGGGTGTTGAATTTAAATGTTGTGGTGGTATTTCTTTTTATAAGGACTATCGTTAATAATGCATGGAATCATGCAGAATTTCTTTTGAACTTGAGCTTTGAAGGAAGGTACTCCCATATTAGTTTACCAAGTTGAAATGATGCTAGTAAGCCTAATTAGCACCTATAAAACGATAAGGCAAAGTTATTAAACAACTGACTTTTTTTTGAATTGGCTTCTTTTGCAGTATTACGAAGAGGGGAAGAAAATATATATAGTATGGAAAATAGTTGAAGATTGTCTAATCTGTGTAGTCAGGGGAGGCAGAGGCTGTGTACCGGTGCTGGTTGCTATCTAGGTGTATTGATTCAGCTTCTTCTACCTTATAATGTATAGATTTCTCCTACTGACAAGATGAAAACTATGAAGCATCAGCTGAAGAATCTGGGCGCATAAGGCAGTGTACATGAGAGCTGCTTTTCCTCTCTATCATGCCATTCCATTCCACTTCATTGTCAGCCCCTTGATTTTCTCAGACTTGTTTGTTGCTAAGGAAACCAGGTTGCCGATTGTCAGCAGCAGCTGAGCATACCAAAATGCTTTTTCTGCTCCTCTTTTTATGAGCAAAAAGTTTCGCTGGATGAGGGTTTGTATGGAAGGTTGTTGGAAAGCAACTTCACCTGAGAATTTAAAATTAAAACAGTTAAGCATTTAAAACTTAATTTTCTGAATGCCCACTCTTAGGCTTAGGAGTATTTTTGTGTGCTTTTCCTGCATTTTATTTCTCAGGTTCTCAAAGAGCCGGTGCTTTTATTGCAACTCTTCCTGAAGGGGCCCAGCGTGTTCAGGTTTTTAGAGGGTTTAATGATATTTTAGCAGTGAAGGCAAGTGAAGGAGGGGACTTCGTGCAGTGCTTGCATACTACTGTTGTTTTTCCTCTTCTGTACCGTAATGCTGAAATGAGAGACAGCAGTTGTAGAAGAACATAGAATGATTTGGAATATCTAGGGAAGGAAAGGGATAAAGTTGAGTGTATAGACGTAAATGACCCTGAGAAGTCATCTATTGTTAAAATAATTTCAGTTTCCTTTGTGTATATCCAATATTGCAACAATTCTGAATGTTAATATTAACAGCTCAAGGTTATTCAAAGGTGTTTCTTCCTCTTTTTCTCCCCTTGCATTTAACTTAATTCGGTGGATAATGCACTAGATTGATAAAACTACTTTTTCTTTCTTGCCAAGCAATTTACACTGGCATAAACACACTAAGCATCATGGTTTAAAAAAAATTGTAAAGCCTATTTTAAGTCAGCTATTCAGTTTAAAACAACTCAGTAAACCATTTGCCTGTGATGATCTTTTTTGGTTTTATATTGCTTTTTGGTACTGGGGTTTTTATTTTGTCTTGTTACTTTCTTCACTGAAAATGCTTTTTCCTCTTAAGTTTTTCATGCAAATTAATATGTTAACACATATTTTCGGCGATTAAGAGCTGAAAAATCTCTCTTGGAATATTTAAACCCATTAGAAAGGAAGCAGATTGAGAGCTGATAAAAAGCCAGGACCTTTTTCCAGAAACACAGCATTTGAAATTTTGATTTTATTTGCCAGCATTTATTAATTAACAAAATAGTTATAACCTCTCATTTACATGACCAACTGACTGGTTGGAGTTTAGGGCTTTCAGAATGTGTATTCAGAAATACTGCTTTCATTTACAGTGTCTTCAGCAAGCACACCTCCTATTGATTTTCGTCAGTTTAGAAACAGCCTCATGTTGGGATTTAGAAGGTAAGGTTGTATGAATACCCCTTTTATCCTCTCTACCTAAGCGTCCTCTCTGTTGTTCTGTTGAGCACAAGTCTGTGCAGTCTTTGCCCCCTTCCCTCCCCCAGCTCCGTGTTTGAGAATTTTTAAGTAGGATTTCAGCTATAGCAGATCTGAGCAATATTTCTCTTTCTTTCGACTCTTCCTTGCCTCTACTGTATCTAAGCATACTACTCTTCCTGTTTATTTTGTAATATTTGACAGTATACAAACTCATAAGGGTAATGATCACTTGCAATTTTATCTTTGTGAACTTTTATGTTGATAAATTGATGTGCTCCCATGACTCCCCTAAAGATTATCGCTATTAACCCTTAAATGGCTGCTTAATGAGAACTGAATACTAATAGAAGCCAGGCATACATCTGATAGCTTTATTGAGCCATGTCGACATGACTTCATATTCAGAGCTATTTAGCCTCAGTATGTAAGGAAGATTTCCTACTATTTGCAGGATTGTCATAGCTTTATGGAAGAATGTATAAATTAACTTGCACTTCTGTCATTCTTTTTGCTCCAAACATTAAAGACCGTGAATAAGAGGGTGGATTTTTTTCAGTTCCACACCACAGAAATCACTTTAATATTACTTGTAGCAAGAGTCCGAAGGCTAGTTTTAATGAATAAGTAATTTCCAGAACTTTTTTTAATGGCTATGCAACCTAAATACAGTCACGCTTCATATTAGCAAAGCATATGAGATGAATATGGCCAAAATAATTATCTAGCGAATAGCAAGTTCTGACTAGCTGATCATGTTCTACCAAGGGAGAAGAAAAAAAAAACAAACCAACATGAAAATTGAATATACCTATATGACCTTGACTATGAAAGGATAAGTACAATGGTGTACTAGGTCTAGTTGCTGTTCTTTGTAGCTGTCAGCCTCAGAATAATACATTTCAGATGGTTAAATTTTTAATTAATGCATATCTTCCGTCTGCAACTATAGATAAATAATCAATTAAAGTAGGATTTGTCCTAAAAAGGAAGACAATGTTTGCCACGTTTCACCAATCCTAGCGTGAAATTCCCCTACTACAGGAGAATTGTGCAGGTGATCAGAATGTGACTTAAAGCAAATTCAAAGCAATATCAATGTGTATTGGGAAAATAACCTTCTGAAGAATCATAACTACCTTAAGCAAAATAGTTACACTCCCAGACGGTAAATCAATCAGTCCCGTTGTGAGCCCAGATTTCCAGTTTGGTTTTTTACTTCCTTCAGCCGATTGTGGTCATTTTTTTCCAATTTTAAGTATGGCCTAAGTGCTTTCAGTTCTGTAATATTTCTCTCTTGTTTGCTTTTATTGTTACCTGGCTTCAAGAGCTGTATTATGAGGTTGGCTGTGCCTGAGTTTTACCTTTCTATTTCTGAAAGCATGCCAATTCACTTTTCCATCTTCATTTTAGACTTAATGGCTTCAACAGCCTAAAAATGAAGCTTAAGCGTATGATAGGATATAAGAAGAGAATATTGGTTATCACAATATATGTCTTTAAAAACCTGAACACAGCAGAATTTCATGTCTAGATGCTGGTCTCAAATGTTGAAATGAGCAGAGTTTCAGACTGGTGTGCAAAAGTCCAGTACATGGACACGTAAGGGATGCATGAACAATGTCTGTAGCAGACTAGTTTATGGATTTCTGTTGAAGCTGCTCTCTTCTAGTTATTGCTTCAAAGTATTCCCATTCTATCTGCCTGATGTACCATTACTATTTCAGAGTCAAGTACTTTGGGAAATTGATGCATTTGATATCTGCCGTTCATTGTCATGCTGTCAGTGGTGGAATGAGTTCACCCAAGAAAGCTTAACTAACCTCACAAATAGCTTCTTTTTTTTTTTTTTCCCCTGTATGTCGACCTGCATTTCTCTCGTTTTCAAATACAAGTGGCAGTAACACAAAGAATAAACGATTTGTAGACTTGAACTTCCCAAGTAAAATAAAATCGTAAACTTCTATGAATGCTTTGAAGTTTTCTGCAGCTGTTCAGGCTGACATCTCATTTTCCTCTTGTAAGAATTATAGGAAAATAAATTAAGGTCTTAAGCTTTTGATTTTTTTTTTTTTTTTTTGTTCTCCCAGCCTTGTCTAGATTAATGCTGCTGCTTTGTAGTTGTTGAAAAGTTACAGTATTTAGATAGAATTCCTATTATTTGTAGTGAATCAGAATGTGTTGGGCTGTTTATACTTCAGTGAAGTGGTTAACGTTTCGTCTTTGATTGTGAACTGATGATGTGCCCAGAACTGTTCTCCTTTGAGTTCTGATCTGTTCTATAAAGGGAGAACGGAGGAATCTTTGGTTTTACATTCATTGTATATTTTATCCTACTATAATAAACATTGTAGCTTAAGTGAGAGATTTGGTTACTTTATAATTTGTGTGTTACCAATGAATTTATAGGTGCCTGTAGTTATATACTTTATACATTAAATGTATGTGTTTATATAAATCCAGTTTTAAAGCATGGGAGTCCAGACTCCTGGCAAATTCCACACGTTGAGTGTTTGCTATGTGAAGCTTATTTTCTTGAAATGTGAACAGGATGAAGTATAAAACTAAGAAGTGCAGTTAGCACATTCTAAAAGATGGGATTTAAAATAAAGCTGAAATATATCCGTAGTTATTGGGACTGCTGCGTTATTTTGTGTTGTTTAGTAGGAGCTGAGTTCATTTGCAGTACAGCAAAAAAAAAAAAAGATCCTTCCGTAGAAAACTGACTTAAACAATATGTGGCAATTAATTTTTATACTTTGCTTTAAATAATCAGATCCTTAGTGTTAGTTCGGTTAGTGGATTTAAGAAAAAAGATACGAGAATAAAATCATTTTGTTGGTTTTAATTTGTTATCCTTTGCTGCCCTCTTCAGCTCAAATGATGTTCAGCTTTGGAGCGAGGTAAGTGGAGACAGTAGTGCTGTAAATAAAATGAAGTTCCATGCATGTCTATGATGAACTAATTTGAGTTTGAATTCTGAGCCTGGCAATTGGCAATTTGAGCAAGACACTTGTCAGTGGCACACTGGACAACTGTATGAAATAGAGATTTAATATGTGCCAAGATCAGTTGTGGAGAATCAAATGTGTAGCTTTGCTCTGATTTGTAGGTGAATGCTATAACAACTAAAGGTAGTACATAGTTATTGCTTCTGAAACAAAGCTGGCCGTGGTTGACTTACCTGACATTTAAAAAAAAATCCTGTTCCTGCCTTCTTGGAACCTTCTTCCCCACACCAATGCTAATAAAACAATAAGGTATTATTAGAATTCTCATGTTTTTGTCATTTTACTTAAAGTATCGAAAGCAAACACAGGTAAAAGACATTGCTTGAAGTCAAATGAAAATGGACTGATCGTGCCCTCCCTGGCATGGGCTATGTTAGAAAGACGCTTCTGAGTATAACCTGGTTAAAAAGTTTTGCTACGACTTAGAAGACAGGAAGTATTGGCAGCTACTGACTAGTTTATGGTTACCGAATTTACGAAGGCAAGCACTGCTTCCTGTGTTTTTCATAGTTACTGTACCTGCTGGCTAATAGAAGTCAGTGCTTGGCTTGCAGTGTATTTCAGATTTTGTGAAGAAATCGTGCAATGAAATGGAAATAGAAATTTGGGAAGTTTGCTGTTTAAAGATTTATATAAATCAGCTATAGCTGTGGTGCAGGATTTTTAATTTTCCTATCATTTTCTGTAAGAGAATGGCCAGAGAACGTTTTTGTTTGCATTTGTTCTTCTTTGTATGTGGAGAGGGAGGGTGAGGGGGGGAAAAAGGGGATATGTTTTATTGCTCTTGTAACAGAATTAAACTTGAAGGATAGTTGGAGGGCTGAAATAATGGTGGTCTGCACGTTGTCATGTCTACAGTTAGTTACGCCATTCTCCACAATGGAGGAGAGGTACATTTTGTCGTCTTTCTAAAATAAGAACTGCTATCTCGGGGAATTATTAATTACTTGGCATTAAAAATAATACCGTGCATTTGTTGTTCTCTGCAATCCGTTCCTCTCTGTATCATACGGAATTTGATTCAAAATGAGAAATGTGTTATGACTTGCATAGTTTTTATTATAGTTGGAGGTTGTTCTGTGCATTGGTTCCCCACAGGAGAATAAGGGGAAAAGGGCAAAAGAACTTTCTAGTTTAACCGTCTGGGTTGTTGAAAGAATGACAAATGATAGATTACATTACACTTGGTGTTTTCTGACTTTATTCATTCATTTTCATTAACAATTAGAAGTGAAGGTTCCTTTTGTTTTGTCATTATCTAAACACAGCTCTGACACTGAGAATGCATCTCCCTCCTAATTCTTTCACATTTCATCCTACAATTGTGACAGATACAGTAGAATTCTTGGAAGTAGTTAAAAACTTGGATTTTAAGTGAAGTCGATACAATTTACTTAAGAACAGTCAAATGGCTTTTTAAAAAGATGTTGTTTAGGTTAAAGTAAAGTATTTGTGAGTAGGATGGGGGGGGTGGGGGGTGGAGTAAGTGCTTCTTTTCCTCTGAAGTAAAATCTACATATCTCTTCAATTTGTACAAGACTAATGGAACATGTGCTAAATTTAGACTAAGTATAAAGAATGCAATTAATTTTTATGGATGCATGCTTTGTTATTCAAAACTGCATTTATTTAGGATAACTATACTAGTTATCTTAAATCTAAGAGTGCACGCTAAACATGTTCCTCTATTTTCTTCACGTATTTTCTTCTTTCAGGATTTAAAAATAATAATAATAAAGCTTCATGGACCAATTTCAGCCTTTCAGTAAATTGGAACATAATTGTTCACATCTCCATGAGTGACATCAGTTAATACTTGCTTTAAGTCGTATCTTTATGATAGTTAACTTTCTGTAGAATGATACATAAGCATACTACAGAATCTGTCTTTCTGCTGCATCTCAGAACGTATTTCAGTCTGCAGTATGTATTTTTAAGAAAAACCTACTATTTACAAAAAAAAAAAAAAAAACACAAAGAAAACAAACAAACAAAATCCCTTCCCTATATATATATTTTTACAGAATTACTATGATGTGGTAAAGAGTAATACTTAACAGAGAGATGCTTTATTATTTTGAGAATTGAATTTCAGGTACTATTTGTCCTTGCTTGCTTCTTTTGGCTGCAATGTACGATTATTCTGTCTTACCAGATAACAGAACTGTTGTACAAGGATGAACGATATTGCCTGACGCCTCCAGGACCAACTGGTAGAGTTTCAATTTCTATGATTGTAACTTATCCACAAATCCGTTCTTCTGTGTAATGATGGGTTTGAGGGATTACAACAGTAAACACTGATTGCTTCTTTTTGAAAGTGAAATTTGAAAACATGTTGGGTAAAATCCTGATTCTAATAATCAGAGCATATTTTTGAAATCCATAGATCTTTTCTTTTTTATAATTATGAATAAACTTGCTGATAACTATTTTATTTTTCTAAATTTTGACCAAAATACAGATTAAGAATGTGCACAGTAGCAACACTTAAATGCTTTAAAGGACAATACGAGCAGTTTTTCCATCTAGTTCTACCTGTAGTGGCTTTTACAACTTTATGGAGCACAGTGGTACTTGAATCCCAAGTCTTGTACTTTGGAGTAAATATACCTCTTTTCCACATAATCTGGATTTAAAAAACAAAAATTCTTCTGTTAGGGGAAGTTTACAGGGAGGGAAAGATGACCTATGGAGAAGACAGTAGTAATACTGTTCTGATTCTCAAGTACAGGACCCGGTCTATTTTTCACTTATAAAGATGAGAGTCTCAGCAGCAGTACTTGCTAAAAATCTGTTAACCTTAATTTTCATTGGTTAATAGAAATCACATTCAATATTAGTTATGTAACAGTTAAAATATCCCATATGCATTCATATCAGTATTACAATCCTTAATGTATCTTGGTAATAGAACATAATGGGTAAAATGTACATACTAAATATGCAAAGTGGTAGAAATCAGTTTTTTCTTTTGAGCAGTGACAAAATATTTGTGGCAACTATTTGGGGTAGTGGGCAGGAAAGGGGGGGAAGGCCTTGGGCAGCACCACTTCTGTCACACAGTAGTGGAAAAAATAGATTGAAGTAAGATTCTGTACTGAAAAGCTGTCACTGGGTCTGAAAATAATTAATATTCCTTTCACTCACCAGTTAGATATGTGCTCCCAAACCACATAATCTCTATGCCTCAGTGATCATTGTTGCCATTTCAGAGCCTCTCATCAGGGTGACATCTCACACCAAAATGATTTCTTATAAATTAATCTTGATAACATGACAGTCTCAGTAATTTTAGTGGAATGCTTTCTCTTGTTTTTTTTCACAGAAGCTGTTGGCTATTTTCTTTATCACTTGATTGACAGCATGAGTGACTCAGAGGTACAGGCCAAGGAGGAGCGTTTGAGACAATACTTCCATCAGCTGAAGAAGATGGTACCATTTCATTTTTTGCTACATAATGCCTGTCCTGCCTGACATGTATCTATTAGATTTGAAATTGCTGCTTTTAAGTACAACCAGACCACTTCTCAATGACATGCAAGAGCTGGAGACTTGAATTACGTCTAAGATAATTTCTGTTAGACAAATTTCATTTTGGTTGTGTTTCAAAACTCATATAATTTTTTCCCCACCTCTTGGTACAGAATATAGTTATCCCTGCAACCTACTGCAGCGGCATTTGCAGACTGCTGGACTCCTCTCAAGTTCCTGAATTAATTAAGGTCTGTGCTTCTGTGGCAATTCCTTTAAAACTTAAAGAAAACGGGCAATGTGTACTCTGTGCATACCTACTCTCCTTTGCAAAATAAATGTGCTTATGCAGTGATTTATGTTTAAGCCTTTTCGCCTTGCCATGATTTTTCAGTAACTGTTGAAATTGTCATTCTCATGTATGAAATTGTTAGGAGGATACATTTAATGTGTTTTTCATGTCAGTGTAATAATTCTGCATAATGCAGATTTAATTTGTAATTATGTAACTACAACATTTTTATGCTATGCTTACTTATAGATTAAACTTCTCGTTCTGAATTAGTGATCTATTTACTGTCTTACTACTTTTTAGGATGTGAGATCACTATCTTCTAAAAAATCCGTGTCTACAGAAGACATTGCAGACGTAAGTAAATTCACCAGTGGCTGTGCTTGTTCTTACAAGAATAGTAATAATGTTTGGATATGGGTTTTGGATGACGTGTAATCGCTAGCTATCAGGTCATGAAAGTATATTACTGAAATATACCACTTGAAGTTCAGAGGTTACTTTACAGAATAGAAATAAAGGCTGTCCAGATTTTTCACATAGACCTGATGCTTCACCTTGGAGTTGGCTGAAGTTTCATGCCTCGGTTTCCCTTTCATTTTTTTTTTCAAAGTTCTTGTTAGTTAACAGAGATGTTGTGAAGCTTAATTCATGCTTGTAAATTACAGTGATCCACTTGAGTGGCAGGAACTATGTAAATCCATACTGCACGTAATGGTGCAGTGTCAAGTTTTACATCTCTGATCTGAACAGAATAGAGATGGGAAAAGAAACAGGCTTATGTTCCTTACTTCCCTGGGCACAAGCGAAAGAAGTGGTAGTGTTGACCTTTGTAGATATGCTACTTAATGTTCCTTTTTAAAAAAATATTCTGACTCAAATGTTTAATTAGATGTACTCTTTAAACAGATAAAAACATCTTAAATGATTGGAAATTTTCGCATACTATAGAAGAAGAGGATTATTTTGTCTGTCTTTCATTAAAGTGATCCGACAAGTTGTTCAGGGAAGGGTGTTTTTGAAATTGACATTTTTTCCTGTTACCTTCATTTAGAGTGCTAAATCTGACGTGTCTGCTTTGGAGAAGAAACTGGAAAAGCGAAAAGCTGAAAACCAGCCTATTACAGATGTCTTGAAACAACTCGTATATGCTCTTTGTGAAGAAGAGGTATCTTAAGCAATGCAGAGATAATTGGAAACACATAGCTATATTTTTAAAGGGACATAAATGACTCTATTATGGAAAGACGGTGGTTAAGCAAAGACAAGCGCGGTACTTGAGGTTTCATGGTTTGATGCTTATAAATCAAACATAAGTGCAAAAAGCAATTAAATCAAAAGGTTAACTAATTTCAGCAACACCTTGAATGGCATGTTTTGGGGTTGCTGAAGTTTGTTTACAATAATCTGCAAAGTGAATGATAGTAACAGCTGTGATAGGTTTATCATACATGCCAAATGTCCTTTCAAGCCATGGTTCCGGTCTCTTATATCTAGATTGTCAAGCAACTGATACATGCACTAGTCATTTGCAATTCAAATATTACTAGGTTGTTAATGCAGGGATTGAAATTCCATTTTCCTGCAGGAGGAAAGCTCTTCTGAGATAAAGGGTCTCTTGCCTTCATTCGGCAGGCGTCCAGCTGTAGTTTACATTCATTTAGCGTGTGTCTGTAATTTGTGAGGTATCACCACACTTTTATTTAGTTTCTTGTTCTGTATGATCCTGCCTATAAGGCTGCATATGTAGGAACAGTAACAGTTGTGCAGATGATAACACAATATTCATTTCTAAGAATGTAGTTTAGAGTAATTCTCAGTTGTCTGTCTCTACAATTTTGCATATGAAGTAAGACTAGAAGCAGATAGCATTGCAAGTTCAAAATGGTAAAACATATGAGCAGATATGCATTTTAAAAAAAGGTATTTTATGATATTGTTAAGTAGAATCTTATCCTTTAGGATATAGTTTTATTTTATTTTGGCAGTACACTAGATGAAAATCTGTTGCTATGAATTCCAAATAAATGAGAACTATTTCACAACTTGGGTACATTTACAATTGTCTGTGTGGATTCAAAAAAAAAAGTCTAAAGAAAAATAAACTTGAAGCAAGAGAGTTAGTTTGAAATATCCTCTGAAGTTAACCTATAGGGTGTCGTAGATGCCGACTTCTGCAAAATTCTTTATTTTTAAGATTTTTCTAAACCATTTCAGCTTTGTGCTTTAAAATGTGATCTTCTACTATTAAAAGTACTAGAGCAGCCGCATAACTGCACTCTGAACATATAAGATTCATAATGTCATATTGACTTTTCCTCTAGTTCACATCTTTGCTTTGTTCCTTTTTTAGAATATGCAAAAAGCCCTTGAAGTGAAAGCCAAATACGAACCGGACATGGTTGTCGGTGGCTATGCAGCCTTAATAAATTTGTGCTGTCGACACGATAATGTAGAAGAGGCAATGAACCTGAAAGAAAAAGTGTAAGTACACCGGCACTGAAACATGTCACAGAGATTTATGCTGATACACAGACCTTGTTGAATTAAGTAGGTTGAATATTAACCCCCTCATCCATTTTTAATTAGTTTTTCCCACCAATGTATGTGCATTTAAAACAGGGCTGTGGGTTTTTGTAACAAAAAAAATGTTTTCTGTAATTGAACATCACAGACAGCCACTTTGTATGGACAATAATTTTCTCTTTTTTAATGAAAACAAACAAAAAAAAGCAAGTTGCTGTATAGGATCTGTTCTGTTTTCATTTTAAACAGACATAGCATCTAAATTGATGTTTGGCTTAAATTAAGAAGGAAGAAAAGAAGTATTTGTATTCTGTATTAAAGTAGCATCTAGAATACATTTTTAGAATGTGCTGTACCCATATTATCTTGAGAATAGCAGTGCTTCCAAGTGGCATTGTATTTTAAGACTGATAATAAACATTCTACTTAAAATTTTTGCTTTCAGATCTTTATGTACTGGTCATGAAAATTAGTTCCTGGCTAAGACATGCTGTGACTGACTTCACTAGGAGCATATTCTTTCAGATGGTCCTTTTACTTGCCTCCTTTCCCTTTTGCCCTTGAAAGCTTCCCTTCAGTCTGATGGTGTGGGGAACAAACCAAGTTGTGTTACTTTCATGTTTTGATATATACTCACAAAGTATTTGCTTTTGTTTTACAGTATTTTAAGAGGCAGGTGCTCAGCATACCTTGCTTAGGATTGAAACTATGTGAAATAATTGAGCTGTGAATATCAAGGAATTCACCACTCAACATATGCTACTGTATTGATTTTAGGCATACTAACACTTACACACAATTCCCGTGGTGTGCTTGTATGAAGTAAAATCAACTCTTCTACTAAGGCTTCAGTACAGTAGCACACTTTTACTCATCTGCCCTGTGTGCAGCATAAAACTGCTGAGAGGCAACTTTTTGAATTGGTGCAAAGAGAAACAACAAAAGAGGAATTCACTTAATAAGTTCCAGGAAAGAGAAAATAAATATGTAGCAGTAGCTTAAAGGAATAGATTTCCATGTGTTGGTCAAAGTTGAATAGCTTCGTATTCTTCTCCTTATTGGAAAGAATATATGAGGACTGTATTTTTCTTTTCGGGCTTCTGGGAAGCTATATTATTTTATGCAAAAACTATCAAATAATAAAACCATTTGTCTCTTTAAAACATTTCTTTAAAATTTGGGGATTTGTTGGTGGAAAGTTGTAGAAAATATTTTTTCATCTTTTGAGGTACATCAGATTTTTCCTTTAACACTTAAAACTTTTAGCTCTCGATGCTTTGCTTTTACTGCATAGTTTTTAAAAGATAAATCTTAATGCTTTATTCATAAAATCTAAACTTCTACTGATGCAGTTCTTAATATTTTAATTTCTAGCTTCCCTAAGAGCTCACCTGTTGCTCTTGACTCTGGAAAATACATAGCACTGGTAGAAGTCTTAGCTAAGCATGGTAGACTAGAAGGTAATCCTTTTTGCTTTTATTCTGTATTTCTGCTATATAATAAAGGTATCTCGCTTCAGGAATAAAATCGTGAGTTGATATTAATGGTATATCATGTCCTGAAAAGTGCTTGAACATTTTGCATACAAATTTGCATGTGAATTCAACCAGAGATGCTTGGACAGTGCAGGCCATTAGTTTTAATGGATTGGCAAGCTTGTCATTTACATTTGCACAGCTCAGTGCTTTTTGCATTTCTGCAGCTAGTTTTTATTAGCATTGCTGTTTGGATTGAGTTTGAAGATCATGACTTATGGCACAAATTGCGTATGTGCCTAGACTAATGGCTTTGTTTTTGCTTAAGAAGGTCTGAAGGCTGAACATAAAACCTATAAACATAACCTTCTTGTAAGAGCCAAGTACTGCAAAAAAATCATTTAACTTTTTATAAAGTATATATTTTTTTCCTGTTACTATTCTTATATGTGTTTGTTATTGCTTTTTAGAGTCAATCTGTCAAATGGCCTGGAATTTTGGCTTTTAATGAGTGTTCTGCCAGCTGCCTAATTCTCGAATTCTAGATGTTTGCATTAAGCTGTTAGCTCTTTAATTTCAGTAATTTAGTCTAATATCATTCTACAGTTTACATGATTTGGTTGATCTTTAAAAGAGCCCTAGAATATCATCAACTTTAAAGTGTGATTCTGTATATTGAGTTCTGTGGTTCTGTAGAAGACCTGGCACAATAAAAGCACAATCCAAGCTTATAAAAGCGTAACATTTTGAATCCAAAATGCTATACATCAATATTAAAAATCTAATGTAATACCTTTTCTTGTAAGATCTTTCTCTGAAATTTGTCTTAATCTTAATGTTAGAAAAATAATAAACAAAACTGATGTTTTCCATATAATAACAAATCAGATCATGGCTACCTCTACATTAAAGCAGCTTGAAAAGATTAGCTTGCTTTTAAGAGCATAAGCGTCCCTCAGAAAATAAAGCAATTCATAAATGTAGCCAAATGTAAAGTGGTCAAAACATTCTCTCTATGCAACAATTAAGAACATTATAAAAATGCACTTATTCCATATACCAAAATGTTTGTTTCTGCCTTACTAATGAAGCTTAATGAACCTAATGTTTTAACATGCAGTCTGTTAGAAAGCTTTCATTGGCTCTCCTTGGCTAATTAGTATCGACACAGCAAACAGGCCCTATCGGTATCAGACCATTAGTCTGGCTGTATATACAGTGTAAACATATCTTTATTATCTGGCCTCGTGACAAGCCATCTGCTGAAGAAACAATGGAGTGATTTAGCAGATGTTAGCATTGAACGATAAAAGCATCCATTTAGTAGAATCTTGCAGCTATAGGGCAGACTATACAGGGTTATGTGGTGCAGAGTGGGCACACAGTTCCTATCTATAATTTGTAGTCAAAGTTGCAGCAAAATGATAAAACCATGCTATTGTGGATTTATAATTGTAGTCTCGTTTAGAAATGCAAGTAGTAATTAACTTGAAATCGGCATTATACGCCAGAATTTACATTCCTGCTGGGTTTGAAATGCTGTTTTAATAGCAGTTTGTTTTCCCTACATGAAATTACCTAAGGGTCTTTTGTGTTGTTTCATTGTAGATGCTATTAACGTTCTAACAGAGATGAAAGAGAAGGACGTTCCGATCTCGGATAGAGCGGTTGCATCTTTTTTCCGCCTTCTTAATGCCGCTGCCATCCGAGGTGAAGTTGAAACAGTGAATCGGTTACATGAGACCATTGTGAACCTCGGCTTGGCAGAAACTGCTGCCCTTTATTCCCCTCTGATTACAGTTCACCTTGAAAAGTAAGCTATGTTTTGGGCTGTAGATGAATTAAGTAATGATACTTCTGTTAAAATGACCTTTGTACGCTATAAATAGTAGTATTCATGTTGGAAAGTACTTATGTCTGCAAACATTCACATGCTTACAATGCTTTAAGTTATCTTGGAGTAGTAATGAATGGCTTCCTAAATTAGGTAAGTTGGTTTTCCTCAGTTGTGCATCACATTGTGATATTGATATGGGAACAATGGCTATGTTTTAACGTCAAAAGTGAAGTGGCTGCTTATTGAAATACGCTTGCAAATAAGTTGGTTTTAAGGTCTGTTTGACAAGATAGCTATACAGAGTATGATGGGTATACTTGGCTCTTGAGGTTAAGTAGTATGCATTTTTCCATTGAAACCATTATTTTACTCCAACATGCAGTAGATCTCAGGTGACTTGAAGAGCCCTTCTTGGACATGGAAATAGTTTAAATTCACATAATTTGTGAATATCAGGTAATTTTACATTGTTGCCTGTGGGGCGATGAATTTAAAATTGAAGGAAAGTACTGTCTGGTTTGTCTACTGTGATTTTTTTTTTTTTTTTTTCTGTGTATGCTTTTAATACCATTTAATGTAGAAAAGGAAGCTCATGTACTCGTTCCGGCAGGAAGTGGAGGTTCAGGCGCTCATTCTGACAGGAAGTATCTGTAATTTTATGTGTCATGTTCCTATGCTTAACTTTTTCATTGAGGTGTAGAATATTTGAATTAATGTATATAAGGACTATATGACAAGTGGTTTCTTAAATTAGGCTAAGAATCACTTTTAACTTTCCCTACTGTATGCACAATCCTTTCTTTTTTTCTTAGTACGTCATTTATGTTGCCGTGCAATTCTAATGTCTTCCAACTACAGTGACTGATAAGCTTCTTGCAGTGTGCTTTATGTTTATCAGATGTTACTGATTTGATATTAAATATAATAACATACCTATGAAGTAACTGAACATTTCATAGTATTGTGCATGTAAGTCAGCCTCAAAGATGCATATTAACAAACTGTTAATACACAGAGAATATTAGGTCTTGTAAATATGGGCAAAAATATATTTTCTGCATTCAAAATTCTCATCAAAAAGGTGTAATTAGTGTTGGTACACGCATTTTTTTTTTCCTGCAAATAGAACTTTAGTGGATTGGTCAACAGAAGTATGCAGTGTGCAGTCAGCAATACTGCCTTGATTATATCACGAGATGAGGCAGATGTTTGTGAAAGTAATTTAACTGCAGTCATATGTAACTAATGTGTTGGAAAAATATCTGATATGCCTTATAGTGTACAGTAAGTGTGGTTGCTTTTACATAATTGCTTTATGTACATTGACATGTAGAGTTGTACGTGGTAGCACTGGATTCTCTTCACTTGAGGTAGTGTATGGTGATGTGATGTGATCGTGTGTAGATGAGACAGTGAAGACGTTGTTTTGGCTTGCTTCCTCATTATTTTGGATTATAAATGATTTGCTAAACTTAAAAGAACTGACTTTTTAATATCTTTTTCTTGTTTGTTTTATTATTGTTTTTAATGAAGAGATTTTTGAGACTAAACTTCTCAAGAAGAAAATAATTCCATACTGTAGAACTGTAGGACTACAGAGTCATTGGTACTTACCTGTATAACTCTTAATATATGTCGTATATAGATAGATAGGTACTATACAAAGAAAGCTCATTTTCTCTTCTTTTGCCTTCTTAGAAGTGGAGAGACAAAACAGAGAAGTTTTTTTTCTACACAGTTACCTTGGGAAGAATAATTGCATTTTACTGATTTTTTTTTTCTTTTTTTTTTTTTTGTGTTGGAAGTGCTAAGAGTTTTTCAAAGTTCTGATTGACTGAAGTAAGCGTTAGTCATTTCTTTCAGCAATAGTGCTTACTATTTGCCATCCTACAGCTCAGGTATCATACTGAAATGTTGTCATTTAGCTGCAGGTTGTCAGCATGCCTCTGAAATTAGCTGTGGAACATTTTTTCATGTTGCACAGTATTGGTTGCACTAGTGTTTTGTGTTCTTAATTTAATTCAAACTTTTTAATTGCTTGTAAAGGAATCTGTGATTTCCTTTTGAAGATTTTGACAATCGTAGGATTAAATATTTACATGTACCCCTCTTCTCTGTACATAGCCATAATTTTTCTAAAATTCTTGTTAAATTGCAGTGCGTGTTGAAAATGAGATTTTACAGCGGAGCATGGGAAAGGAAAAAACAATCATTGATTATTGTCTGCTCTTGTAATGTACGGTAGTTTGCTAGTACCTATTTCCCGAGAAGAAATAAACGGATGCAATAATTACTGTTTTTTTTTTTTCTTCCAAGAAAGATGGGCAAGCCAACTTTGACACAGCCAAAAATAGGAGTACTTTACCTCAGGAAGAACTTGATGCGGTTCTCATCTTAACATAATTATATTAGTGCTCCCTTTTGTAAAAGATTACCTCTGGGGAAAGAAACAAAGCAGAACATGTTGAGCCATTAAATTTATGCATACTATAGGCTGGATCAACAAAATGTTATGTGGTTTTAAGTCACTGAACACAAGTGGTTAATAGCTGTATTTTTAAACACCAAAAGACTACAGCTGGATTGTGTTTCTTTAAAAATGATCAATGTATTGTAATACAGCACTGTCCATCCATTAAAGCATTGTGTGCTGGTTTGTGATTAGTTTCACATAAAGCCATCTTTACTTGGTTTCTTATGTAGCAGTCAGTGTGAATGTTGTGTCTTGGCAATTTTTCTTTTGTTTTCACAGAGTTAAATTCACCTGTGATTCTGTTTGAGAAAATCCTGTAGCACATATAAGTTAATTTACTTTTAAATTTACTTTTAAAATAGGCATTTTCTAAAATTAGGAGGCAGTTTTAGAGAAAAGCCATCTCTGGTAGGGACAGTTTCTCTAATTTGTAGCAGCTTTATTTCAAATATTTGCATTAAAATTCTTTATGTCTTGCAATGAAATTAAGGATGTTTGGCTCTCTTACTCCATTATTGCAATTAGGAATTTAGCATCATCAGTGCCAAAGGACAAAAGTGTCTCATTTGCCCTATGGGGACAGGGCAGTGATAAGATGATTTTTCGTCAAGGATCATTGGGTCGTAATTAAGTTACATTCATGGCTATTGCTTTTTGAAGGATGATTGGTAAATGACAGGCTTCATGTGCTTGGTGCGGACAGTGTTCACTAGGGTTTTTTCTCCCTCTGTCAGAAAATCCTGTTGAGTCTGATAATGTAAATGTGGCATTTTATTCTGAACAAAAGAGCAGGGAAATGAGCTATCTTGTCTAATCATTCAGTTGTTTAACACCGACTTCCAGTTTAGACTCAATTGGCTGGAAAGCACTTGACATGTGAAGTTAGTGCTGTTCGGAACGCATGTTTGAGTAAATTTTAAAGTAAGTGACAGCTAAATTGTACCTAGGGAAATTACAAAGCCTTCAACACAGTTAATTTTTTGGGGAGGATTAGTTGTAATTGCAACACCAGTCTCCTTGAAGATTCCTTAGTATAGCAAATGAACAGAAAAACATTTAGCTCTTTCAAGAGCCCGTTCTCTTTTCACGGAATAATTTTTGTAAAGCTGATTGTACCTTGCTGAATTGACTTCTCTCTACACTAACATCTGCTTCAGATTTGCAGAGAGGGATTTGTTTTACCAGTCTACCCTCCACCCCCACCCCAGAGAGTCCCTTTTTTCTTTCTACCTCTCTAGCGGTTTCAGGTTTGAGAGCTTTTCAATCAGTAAACCCCTTAGGTAAATTGCCACTTCACTAAAGCTTTATGCATAATGTTGCAGCACTTCATTCCAATTAAAATCAATATTTGGAGTCTTATTTTTATCAGGCAGACTCTCCGGATGGAAAAGTTGTTTATTGCAAGTAAAAGGGTTAGCTTCAATGCTACATTCCTGAAGCAGGAGGGGAGTGGCGTGTTGAAATTGAAGGGGGATGTTATATCCATGCATCATGTTACAGCCAGTCTTGCTTTAGCATGTGTTCTGCAAACGTGGAGACATCTGAGTCATTTGGTCTCCTTCATAGGTTTGTGTGAGTAAAACTGCCCATGCAGATATTTTAGAGGTTTGTGCTCATGGTGCCTTGCACTTCATAGGCATTCTAAAAAGAAAACAAATGAATGCAAAAACTTGGATAATCCTAACTCTAGTTGAAAAAATAATGACAAATTGGGACTTTAACTGTATAAGAGTCAAGCATAATACAGTCATGACTGTGGCTCCTCCTGTCACTTGGAAATAATAGTATAGATCAGTTTTTAAATGTGATTCGGTGACAGAGAGAAATGCAACAAAATCTGAAGAGTGATACATATTAGCCTTTAATGGAATACTACTTGTAAGTAACTGAAAGAAACCTGTAGAGTCTGGTCACCTGAAAATGAGGCATGGATTATGTTTTTAAACAGTACATTTGTGCGGACTGCCACTGAAATTCAGATTTTTCAATGTGGCAGTGAATACACAGACATTATTTCTTCTGTGACTTGATCCACAGAAATTGAACACTAATTTTGGACTGGGCTTTTAGTTTAGTGGTGTAGTAAGTACTTCTTTGGCAAGATAAAAGGGTATTTGGCATGTATAAGTTTCTACAAAAAGATTGCCAAGTATTTTCAAATGCTCAGCTATTTGTTGGCTTTAAATGCTCATGCCCGAACATCATTTTTTAAAACGCAGGCATTCTTCTCTTTGTGCAGCTTTTTTTTTTTTTAAAGTTAGTAAGTCATAACAAGAAACGCACTAAAATACCTGGAATTTGAACCCTATAGTGGGCTCCTAATTTTCACTGTTTTTTTTCTAACAGGACTGTCATACAAAAGTTGTTGCTAGGATGTACTCAGGATTAATTGCAGTTTGTGACAGTTGTGAGATAGTGCAAGTTGTTAGGTAAATCACATTAACTCAAGTACAAGCATAAGATGGGTATTCGTTATCCTTGCAATAGTAGTACTAATAATTTCTTTTTAGAGGCTGAACTTTTGTACATTTGTTTTATATTTGTTCAGTTGTTCATTCATTTTATTTATTTACTTCTGGAATGCAACAGAACAAATGTCAGATTTTGATAGATTAAAACCAGATGTCTAGTATATGAGTGTGTAAAGTATTGACCTCCTTTAATGCAGACTTATTTGAGAACATACATGCAGTAAGTACCAGTAACAAGTACAGTATTTCCATTTTTGTAATCTCAGTCCTTTACTGACATTTTTTCTCTGCGTATACAGTATTAATGCTTCCAGAAATACACACTTAAAGACTAGAAAACTCTTAATGCTCCCGTTTGAATGACATTCCAATTATTCATTCATTTATTGATAGCTTTGACCTAAAAACAGTCACTTTAATCCTTTAGGAATGCAGCCGAGGCAATACTATGGCTGCTTGAGCATCAATCTGAAAAGCTATGTTTATCACTGGGAACTTTCATTTGAATGTATAAATGTTGTTGTGCCTCCTTACAAAGTGAGCGGTTTTCTGCAAAACTGTGGATTTTTTTTTTTTAAGTTGTTAACTGAACTTGCATCTAAAGTAGGAGAAAAATACTGATTATATAAAGCTTTATATCTGTCTGTGGTAACTACCATAGTATTTCTCTTTTATGACAGTAATCTAGCCTGCAACAGCTACTTGCAGTTTTGAAATTAACCTGTAATTTAGTCTTCACCCCAAATGACAAAAATTCAAATGACTTCATGGGGTGCCAGAAGATGCACTGTAAACAGGGCTCAGTAAGGGGGATAAGGTAGAAATCTGTCATCTTGAGTTCATTTTCAGAACACCACTATTGCTGAGCAAAATGAATTCTTCTGTGTTTTACTCTTTGAGAAAAAGATTAAAATATTAGCTTAGATAAAGATAGTAGCATGTAGTAGTCTAGAAAGTTCATTCTTTGAAAAAGCAATATGTGTTCTGCACAAGAAGTGCACAAGGAGGAGGCATCTGAATTTGTCTTGTCTCTTTTTTAAAGAGTATCTTAATTTGTTGAGGTTGAATTGATTTGATAATTAAGTGGCTTCAGGAATGCAAAATCTTGATCTCAAGTCACTTATAGCCTTCAACTGCTAATATTGAGTGATTCTTTTTTCTTTTTTTAAGCTCACCTACTTTCTATCACCCTGAATTTGATAGCCCTTTTGAAATCTAAAATTCACTTTTATTTACTGTCTGTCTACTTAGTATGTTTTGTATGTGTTTTCTTAGTTTCATTTGTTTCAGTTTAAACTTTTCATTTCAAAGAGTAAGCACACATTGTTTTGTCACTGTCCGTGGTTGTCCTCATCTTTGATTGGTTTGTAATCCTTTTCAGCAATAGTCTGCAGAAGGTGATTTCATTCTTTTAAACGCGCCATGTTAAAAGCCACATTTGCTGGTTGTTCTTAAATTCCAGATCTGATTGGTTTTATGGCTTTTCAGTTTTACATTACGAAGGCTTTAATACTGTATACATAGTGGGGAAAAATGTGACTGATGGATTAAGGTAACAAAAATGGTAATATTGTACATGTTATGAATATACTGTATATATACTCTATATGGATATATGAGTATACTGTATATGTACTGTATATATACTGTAAGTATGAAGACCTGTGAATAAGTCTGCATTTAAGGAAGTCAGTATCTTATGCATCACTTTACTAGTAGCGTGACTTTGTTATGGATAGGTCAGCATAAAATACATGTTGATACATTAATTTATGGTTAAATTCAGTGCAAAAAGAGAAGTACACTTTCATCACAGAAAATATGCATTGGGTTATAACTATTACATGGAATGGAAAAATGGTGACCTGTGGTTGTGTTGAACGAAAGCAAATGGGAATCAGTCTGGTGATTTATAACTGGTTTGTAAAAGTGTAAAGTGTAAAGCAATCTAAACAGTTTTGTTCAACTTGGCTGACTCTGAAGATTTATACTGAAATAAAAATTCTGTGGAAAAAACTTTAAGGAGTTTGTGAATCATCTGAATGTGTCTGAACAAAAACATTTGGAGGTAATACGATATGCACAGTGTTATGTGTTAACAAGAAAAACGGAGCTCACGTAAACTGAAATTACTGTGAAATTGGTATTTTTTTACAATAGTATTTGGCAGAACTTGAATTGTATTTCAGAAACTAAATGCATGCGATAATGCACAATATTCACACCTTTGGTTAATTTGTCATGAGCAGTGATCGTGCGCTCAAATTATACAGCTGCGAGGTTTGAGTATAAAACTCTAAATCTGTTTTTGTTTATTTGGCTATCGTGTATATTATACTTGTATGCTTGTAGTAAAACTTTGCCAGTTACTTAAAAATAACCATGGCATAAAAATAACTATGGCTTGCATGTGATTTCTGCTTGAAATTTTCCAAGATTGAAGTACATGCACTGCTAAGTTTTGCTATTGAAATGTCTACTTGTTTATTCTTGTTTTTTTTTTTTCTCTCCACAAGGGATGACATGCCTGCTGTTCTGGAAGCTTTAATGGACTGTTATAAGAAGCATGGTAAAATTCTTCAGCTTCATAACATCTACTGTAGACTGATAGAAAAAGGAGATACTGAACTCCTGCAAAAAGGTTGGTTGCATGTTGCCTAGTATCATCTACTATGGGTGAGGGAGCACTGGAACAGTTTGCCTGGGGAGGTTGCAGATTCTCCTTCTCTGGAGCTATTTAAGACCTGCCTGGATGCCTGCTGTAGGGGGCCCTTGCAAGGAGGCTGGACTTGGTGATCCCTGGTGGTCCCTTCCAGCTCCTACAGTTCTGTGATCCAGTTTATGGAGTTTTCTGGAAGGTTTTTTTTCATGATCTGTATATCATTTTTTTCAACGGAAAGAACAAAATAATGTCTCCTTATGTTACTTTAAAGCATTTTAACGATGTCTACATTCTTTAGATTGAAAAACTGTTGTTAATTTTAAGTGCATAAGAAACCTAATGTTTGGGTAATGTAGCAACAAGTTCTTAAAGATCAGTGCTAATACTTGTTCCAGCTACGTATGTTCTTATATATATAATATATGTAAGAGCTTTTTTATATTTAAAGAAAAAATATTTGAAAAAGGCTAATATATATAAAACACTTTTCCACGTTTGTTTCTCAAATGGTTGTGTATTTAAGAAATCTTAAATTTGCGCTTGACACAGAGAATATGAACATCATGTCTGCCTGTTTTGTTGTATATAATTCAAAGTGTGGTGCAGCTAAACAGAAAAACAGTATAAACATGCTCAACCATCAAGCCGCAACAAATTGTGTAGCGTGCTGTAATCATTTCACACATTTCAAAATGTATTTTCGTTTGCATATAAATACGTGTATGGAGTTTTGTAATGCTTAGAAAATATTAGTTTTAAGAGTATTTAACATGCATATTAAAATATTTCAATTCTTTTATTAAATTAATGTTTTTTCATTCAGTTTCAGATTTTATAAGCAGCGAATATGGTGACATGATGGCTCTTTATGATCTCTTCTTTGCCTTCTTGCAAACAGGAAAATACAAAGAGGCCAGGAAGGTTATTGAGGTAGCATTTTAACTCTGTTACTCTATTCGTGCAGCCATCCAGACTCTTAATTAGAAACATTTAAAGTTTTTAACCTTTAATTAGACTTGTTCTGATTCGTGTTAATAGAATTCAATCCCAATAATGAAAAAAAAGAAAAAGCCTCGACCAGCTTTATTTTGTATAATTACAGTTCAGAAGAGAAACAGTCTTGTTATATATTGAAATTGTTTCCTCACTTTTTCAAATTTGCTGTTATATATCAAAATGATATTTGCATATTAAATATCGGATTGCGAAACAATTAAATTAAACAGGCATTCCTGGGTGTAAAGTTGCTAATCCTCTTTTCGAAGGAATTCTTTGTTCTTAAAAGCACTGGAATTTAATTTGCTGCAGACCGTGCTCAGATTTATTTGTAATGCTTGTCTACAAGTTAATCAGCCAAACAAGTGCTGTCTGCTACTGTTTGGCATTTAATTTAGCATTTCTTCCTTCTCATTCTCTCTCTTTTTCAGGATAGTAAGCAGCTTATAGGAAGTGGTAGGTGACAAACTTGGTCTATTTAGGATTAGTATATTTTATCTAGACTTGATTGAAATTGTGCTTACTGAAATTGATAAGTCAAAGGGGCAGCTGCAGAATCTGCCCAGATTGTGATTATTTTTCTTCCTAACAGTCATATGTTTTTAAAATGCTGCATAAGTTTTCAAGTTAATGTGTGGGAGAAGGGATCGTACAGAAAAAAATATACTTAGTCCTTATCATTTTTGTTATGTACATAATCAACTCTGTTACCTCACTTTTTTCTTCCTAAGTCACAGTATGCTTTTTTATAATTGTTAAAATATTTGAGATACCACTTGAATTATTTTCCATTAGAAATCTTGCAATTGCAAAAACTGTGCTTGTCTGTGGTGGTGCTGAGCACAATGTTGAAACATCAGTATTTCTGCTTGGAGATGGTTTTTTTTAGAGATCACTCTATTAGTACAGGAGAACAGAAATATCCATATCAAACAGAAGGTGACACTGTGCAGTTCAGCTGTTATGATCATGATTAAAGCACAAGGAGGTACAAATCTGTGATCTCAGAACTGGAAGTAAGAATTTCTTAGATCCTGGCATTCAATTTGTTAACACCATAAGATATTAGTAACCACAGGCAGACATAAACATTTCTCAACACCTGATATCTGGAGAGAAAATGAAATTTATCCTGTCTTTTTACGCTCATTAGAGTAGGATTTTTTATTCTTATTTGAGCTTTGTTATATGGTGTTGAAAAATCGTTTCTTAATTTTCTGAATCTTTAGAAATACAGAGCTTCAGCTAAGAATATATGAGGGCTGCTCCAAAAGTAATGCCTACTTTTTTATTATATTGGCCCATAATGTCAGAGGCAGATGTTGGTGGTATGGCAGTAGAGGTCAAACCTTCCCATCAATATTCTGTTTCTTTTAGTTGCCATGCAACATGCAGTAAAGATTATCAAATTTGGGGCTGCTTTGCAGTTTCAGATTTGTTGCATATTGGACATGGGTTCTCTGTCAGGAAATTCTTCTATCATGTATTACTGATTGTGGTGATCAGTTGGTTTTAGTAGTAACATTTCTTAGAGAAGTATCTGAAGAGTTGATATAGGGTATCTAAAAGGGCATAGGAATGAAGCTAGAAAAAAAGTTGTGGGAGCTAAGGAATTAAAGACCAGAGAGGATACGGTCTTTTGAGTGATGTGTTTACTCATCAGTGATCACATTTTAAGTTGTATCTCCTGCTTGCTTTTGCTTCTTCTAAAAATCAGAAGTCTACTGAAAGCTCATGTGAAAGTGACACCTGCTGTTTTGAAAAATTTGCAACTCAAACCCCCAGGATAAGAAAATAACTCTTAAATCTAAATCTTTGATTAAAATAGAACTGAATGACAGTAGTGGGAAAAGAAAGAGAAGATTTGAGATTGGAGTGAGATTATAAAATAAATGGGTCATGAAGTTGTGTATGTACTTAATCTCTCATGGTGAATGTGTTGTGCGTGCATGTATATAAGCTCATGTTGTGGGATGCTGTCATAACAAGAAAGCTCAGGGGGTACATCTGCCTGTTGGACAGACAGCAAGACTGCTTTAAGCAGAGTATGATAGATTAATAGAAAGGAGATAAGGCAAAAATATGTGCCTAATACTAGAACAAGTAAATAGGACCTCCAAATGAGGTATTGTTAACTTCTTGGTAAAGGGAAGGTTGGTTTTTTTTTTTTTTTCTCCTAGTTATACCTGGCAATTAATGCTTGAAGTTATGCTGGTAGGTGAATATGTTGGTAGATGTTCTGAGTCTAAGGCAGAAAAATAAGTTGTACGATTGCGTATTGTAGTACATCAAAGCATGATTTAGTCTTCAGTTCTTAACTGTGTTTCTAATAAGTCAGATTTTGTTATGAGTCCCTCAAAGGTAATCATACCACAGCAGTCACAGGTACCCCTTGCTTTTTACCCCTTGACATGAAGTCACTTACTAGCTTGCTTTCACTTGGAGTGACACAGTATGACTTCAACAGTGATAGGTCTGGTTATGCAGGACTTTTTTCACTTACTTCTAAGGCAGTTTAATTGCCTTTTTGCCCTCAATTACATTTAAAAACAAGAGAATTATGTGAACATTTAAAAAAAAAAAAAAAAACAAAAAACTTTAAATGCATTAAAATTGAAGGCTAAAAGAAACAGTAGTATCCCATTAAATGGGTTTTGGACCTGTCTTCTAAAATGTTACCTTATTTTGGTAGTACCTAATCAAATTTTCTCATGAAAGGCGTTTATATGTAATTCTTTACGTGTGTTCCTCCATTGCTCCAGGTACTAGAACTGAGAGTCTGGAAGAGTTACTTTACCTAATGCTCTTTTCAGTGACCCTTCTACTTACCAGAATGTAGTCCTCCCGGATCCCTCCAGTCCGTATCTACTTACCTGCTGCTAGATCTGGAAACTCTGGGTAGTTGACTTTGTTGTCAACTGTCAGTCTTCCTGCTTTATTTAACTGATCTAGCCAGTAACTAAGGGTTAGACTGATCTGAAGGTCATCCTGGAGAGGGGCAGAATGAGAAAGCAAGTGTTATACCTCCTTTGAGGGATCTGTTTCCTTCCCCTCTGTATTGGTTCTGTTACTTTGTTTGAATACTACATGGAGATTTTAAGATTTAATTACCTTTTACAGTTTTTGTGTTACTTCGATTCAGTTTTAGTTGTTCAGTTACCTGGCAAGTTTTCATGGAGTTGTCTTACTTGTGGGAGTTCACCTGCATGATGGTTGAATATTTCTAGGCTTCTACTTTTTTCTTCGTTTATTATTCATACTGGATGCTATTATCACAATGTTCTTTTAATCTGTTTAAGTCGTGTCGTGGTCTACATGCTTGACTCTCTGCGGTAGAGTTGCAAGATTTCAGTCCTGCCGCAGAACTTCCAAGATGCCATTCTTTAAATCTGCTTAGCAAAAGTCTCAACTATATTTTCATGAGGTAAAAATAAACACTGCACACTTATTTCTGAAGTATGGAAGGTTTTAAACAAGTGGTGGAACCATTTATTGTTGAAACTAGGCAGCCTCAGTCAGAACTACAGGTTAACTTTGTAACTGTTAAGCAACAAAATAAAAAGTGAAATAACTAGCATGGATTTATATACCATGTCTGTCTTTAAAGCAAACAAACAAAACCACAAATAGTAAAAACCAGCAGCAACCAAACACAAATTATTATCAGAATCCCAGAGGAGGAATTCAAAATAATGGAGCAAATGGAAAATATTAATGAGCATTGATCTTGGATTATTTCTAACTTGCATTTCTTGAAATAGAAAAGTTGATTGATCCCTACTTAGTCTACAAGTAATTTTTAATTTGTTGTGATAATTGAAATGGTTAAACCAGTTTCTTCTGAACTTGCACACTTCACAAAAGCATAAATAGATATAATTTGGAATGGCAGTATGTTGCAAACATAAACCAAACGATCTGTAAGCAGTTACTTGAGAATGATACATGCAACATTATTAAGTGTCTGTGAAGGGTATGTTAATATTGTAAAATACTGTAGAAGGATGCACTCGAAGCTTCAGGCTATTGTGGCAGGCAGTATTCTTTACAGAAATTCCCTTTACTTGTGTCTTGTATGATTGTTTTCTTTAAGGTGAACAAAAATGTTTTATAAGGCAATTTTGTAGAACACACTTAAAAAGGAAAAAAAAAAAAAAAGAAATGAGAAAAGATAGTCAGACTAGTCTTAAATCTTTTCTTTCTTCTGGGCTTATTCAAGTCCATGGAAAAAGTTTGTTGAAAAGGCTGCCATTTTCCAGGCAGGTCCTACTTCTGCAGTGTACTTCAGAAATGTCCTTTTCATGGCAGGAAGAACCTGTAAACATAGTTTCTCCTCTAGATTTTTCTGGGAATATGCATATTAGCATTTGCTTAATAAAAGTTTTCTACTACCACTCTGCTGATATAATCATTACATTTTTGCGCAGCAATGTAGTGGTGTTTAAAGAAAAGCATTTTAAAAAGGATATCAGATCACTACCATTTTTAATTAGGTGCTTATGGACTCTTCTCATAAGAACTATGAGTTGGTAGAGACTTTTTTTCTTTACAGATACTTTAAGTCTTCCTAGATTAAATCACATGAGCTAGTAAATTAAAGTCGTTCCTTTAATAAAACAGTAAAAGCTCTTCTGCTCTGTAGTTTTGCTGCAAATGAAATCTAAGAGAGGATTACTGTATTTAGGATTGGGAAGAATCACAGAACCGTATGGCAGAGTTTTTAATACAAAACCAACCTATACCGGTTCCCTGGCACAAGAGGAACCTCCTTTGAAAATGTCAATGCATGGTGCATGGCTTCAGAATTTTTATTAAATTTTGTGTGGAGTTTTCCCTCACTTTCTGCCCTTACATTAAAAGTATCACACATTTAATAGGCATGTTACGCCGTCTCTAGTATCTCAAGATGTTTTTGTGGAGAACTGAAGGACAAACTAGCTATGAAATATTTTTAATGCAATGTGTTTCTAGTGTCAATAAATGCAAGAAAAAAGCATTTGTTGCAGGAATTCAAGACCTGACAAAAGAACTATTTCAGGTGAGTTTAGTGTACAAGAATATATCTATCAACAGATGTCAAGTTAATTCATGAGGTAAATAGATTTAAGCAAAGAATTGTGACATCCACTGTCAGCAGACCCCGAGATACCAGTTGCCATTGGATTTAATCTGCCATAAAAACAATGATAATATTTCTACTTGATATTGAGAGATTACAACCTTCTTTCATCCAGATTGCTTTTAATAAGAATCTACATCATAAAATGGACCGTTGCTGATTTTATTCTGGAGATGGACTATTGAGAGAAGATGCTTTCTTCATTTGTGACAGCAGGATTTAGGTTTTTTAATGTGTGGTTTAGTGATGGTTACATCTAGTGTCGGAAATTACCCACAGACACACATTTTTGGTCTGCTTCAGAAAAGAATAGAGGTAGTGAGAACAAAATATAAACATTTTTGAAAGTGTAATGCTAATTGTATTAGAACTGTAGTTAGAGATACAGTGGTCTGAGGTAGAGTAGTTTGTAGGGGGTGTAATAGCTTTTATTAGAGTAACTGTATACAGCTGGGAGGGAGGGGAAGGGCTGAAGAGCTTTTAGGCATCCAAGCCCTATAATTAGAAGAAAAGATTATTTTTTTCTTATTATTGAGTCCTATTAGTCTAATAAATACATTACTTCTCCTTATGAAACTGGACTCCGATACAGCTATTATTGAAACTGGATTTTGTTGGTGCCTGTGAATGTGTGTGTGAAATAAAAAAAAGTCCTTCCTAGTTCAGTGCCTGTTACTCAAAAGATCCTAAATATTGTTTGTTTTTTGAAGAAAGTAAATGAATGTGTTTTGAGTAACTAAATTTAATTCATCACTCCCAGTGGAAAAACAAAGGAGATGCCTAATGAATTAATTCCTTCCAGAAAGGGAGAAGGTAATATGTTTAGAATGCAGGATCATGACAAGAGCTGTGAATCCTTTCTTAGCTTCAGGGACTTTGTGTTAAAGAGAAAATACTACTGAGTCTGTAATGCTTTTCAGGTTCATCGGGCAACATAAAGCCACATCATGGTGTAACGGAAGCAAGTTTTTGCTCTGTTTTATTTGGAGGACAGCCTAGAGGATGTTAGGTGTTCTTTGTGTGCGTGGATTTTGCGTATTTCTTGTCATCCTTTCTTTCAGCATGATTATTGCTGTGAAGGTCTTACTATCTGAAGAATTGTTATAATAGTATTTTACTATATAATTTCTCTCAGAAATAGTCTCTCAGGGATATTCCAGTAATACTTAGAGATCATTCACTTTTGTCATGAGTAATGCTGAAATTGTAAAGCTTTTTCTAATTTTTTCATCTGGTATTTTTGGAAAATCAGCTTGCCTTTATTTTGTCTCAAAGTCTACCTAGCAGGAAGCAGCATATATTCTCTTTCAAGAGAAACAAATAATGAACATTTAGTCAACAGTTACTATGTAACTGTACTAAGTAACTAGTTTACTTTTAAAACTAGTTGCTATTGGAAGGTGAAGGAGTGTTTAGTAGGCAAGAAGTGTAAAAGAAGTCTAAGATTACTTCAACCATTTCATTTATCAACTAGATCTAGATGGCTTCGAAATGTACAAAAGCTTGTATATGTATGTGCCTCCGGCATTCTGATTTGGCACTTAAGAAAAGTGCTAGTGCTTTAGCACAGAGGAAGGCTCAAACATAGCATGCAGTGTTTACAGTATAAAAAACTTCAAGTAAGCTGCTGTGCAAAAATATCCTAGTTTACATTGAAGCTGCATGGAATTTTTGTGGAATTGGGGAAAAAATCTAGCTGTAAATTAAAAATTTCCCATCAACTGTTCTGTTTTCACCAATGCTTATATTGGAGAGAACTGTTAAAAATGACATACATCAGTTCTCATAGCTGTCTGTTCAAGGCTGTCTTTCCAAAGAAGTAACACGCTTTCTTGCGAGACATTGCTTTGGCATCTAAATCTCAGTAACTGGTTCCGGTACTGGTAACATAAGTCTGTTAGGGCTGCTGATGTAACTCATCATGAAACATTCTTCTTCCTTAGCAGCATTAGCTGTCTCTTATTATTACTGGCTTTTTCAGCTGCAAAGAGAAGGGTGTATGGATCTACTTGTCTAAAAAATACCATCAAAAAGTGCACCACAGCTAGGGTTTATTCAGCGAGGCTGTTTCTTTCCAGTATTCTTGGTAATGGTTGGGTTAGTCATTGCTGTAGAACTATTTCTCTAAGAAAAGGCTGAAGTTTAGGAAGAAACATCAGGCATTTTAGAATAAAGTGTAAAACACTGAAAAAGGGCAGAGTTAAGAGGTAAACTTGAATCTATAAAGTTAGTGTAATGTACAGTGAAGTTACATTGTGCAAGGCTAGGTGAAGAAGGCGAGATGAAGTTTACTGAGGTTTATAAGATATTTAATGCTGATTTTGCTGATCGGCACACAGTAATCTGTGGAAGGGAAGGACTGAAAAGTTTAAAAACAAGCGAATAGTCCATCTCTTCTGTGTCAAATGTATGCCAAATAAAAATTATTTTCGATGACTTTCAAATAGCTATGCATCCTAAGCCAGCTGTAACAAAAGTGGTACTATTCTGGGACACTCTCAACACTACCTCTTCTGAAGAACGCCATGGAGTTTCTTTGCTTTGTTTTGTTGTTTTTTTTTTCTTACGTACATTTTGTGATTAAATAGAAAAAGGTTGTTTCAGGCAAGTGGAGAAAAGGGAACAGATATCTTCTCTACACCTTCTGTAAGTTACTTGGCTTTTATTGTTAAGGTTAAAAAAATACTGACCGTATAACAATATTGTACTATTATCTGTAATAATTACAGAACACCAATGTAAACATAACTTGAATTTCGTCATTATCTAAAAATCCAGATAAACACTGAATAGATTCCTCACTAACAGGTCAGCATTTCACCAGAGAATCTGTTTTCTTTCAGCTGTAATAACTAGAAGATAGATCAAATAAAAATGGTAACACAGAAAATAATTTCTGGTGATCAGCCAGCCCCCTTAAAGCCCCTGTGTGAAGTTACTGCTTATAGAGAACAACTCTATATATGAGAGGACTACTGGATTTGTGTGTTTTTTGAATACTTCTTGGCAGGAGTTCTGAAGATGCTGCATATTTTTTATCCTTCTGGTTAGTTTGCCTTTCTGCGTGTGTGAAGGCATAGAATCAGTGAATAAGTTAGTGTGGGATTGTATGTAGAGTATTAAAAATACAGAAACAGGTCATCAAAAATATGGAAAGGTTTCCATAGGAGATGTGACTAAGACATTCTTAAACTGGAAAAAAGCAGCAGAACAGGGGATTGTTACATATATCACTCAATCATGTGTGAAACGAAAAAGGGTAAAAGGTAATCCCACTTTGCCTTGTCTTCCAATACAAAATATGTAAGGTTTCAGATGAGGCTCATAGAAGCTAAACTGAAAACGTAAGTGGTATTTTGTGTGTTTTCTGCAGGCAGAAGTTCAGGCAGTCCTTTGCCAGAAGATCTTATGAGTGATGTATCTTGTCTTTCAGAGGCAACCAGAAAAGTCTGTGGAAGAGAGATCATTTACTAGAAAGTAGTACTTGAATTAGCTGGAGAATGGAGGAATACTGAGGGAAAAATATTGCCAAGTTTTCTGTCACCTTGTAGTCTCTCATAGGTACTGTTAGGGAGGGGATGAAAAGCATGGTGACCCTTTTATCTGATACAGTACTGCTGTTTCATATTCCAAGAGTAAAAATAAAGCAAATTTGGAGATTTTCTGGCTTTTATGCTGGATGACTTCCTTGAGACCCTCAATAGTTTTTTTGTTTTTTTTTTAATAAAACGACAAAAGATAATCAGAAAACTAATATTCAGGAATGTATATTTCTGTCCAAACAGTCAGGATCAGAACTTTAAAGGGAAAATAGAAGAAGTAATTGAAGTACCATGGTTTATTTTTTTTTATTGTTTCTTTTTATTGTTATTCCTTGCTTTATTTTTATTCTGCATCTTAGTCTTTTCTACTGTAGAAAGTCTGCTTCACGCTAAATGCAGTGCTTAAAATTCCCTAAGATGGTAAGGGATAAGCTACAAATATGGACTATCAGGCAAGCCCTGGAGATTTAGTTAATCTGACCTAGATGTTCTTTTGATGATTGAGACCTGCAGTATGTGAAAACACTTCTCAATTTCAAAATGAAAAACGGGGATATCTGTTGTATAACTCAGCTGTCCTTGTAGTGACAGACACATCAATCATTTCTGAACAGGAAAGGATTTACTATAAAAAGTTTGTAGCTTTGGAGCTGTTGAGTTCATTGGCATTCAGATCAGCAATGATATTGAAAGTTGTAAGTGAATTCAGTATTTGAATTTTACCATGTTCTAAAGAGGATTAGCTACAAATGCAAGCAACATACTTTTTTTTTTTCATTTTCAAGAGCCTGTTGTGTAAGATGTTAATTCTTGACTTAATTTTCAGCATATTTTTTGTGAAACTGCTTGCTGGATCTCTGAAAAACAGCAACAAAAGCAAGAACAACAAATCACCACTGAGTAGGGTTCTGTAAACATAAATGTCTGTGGTAAAATCTAATTTGAAAAATCAGCAGGTACCTAGAAATAAAGCAAAGTTTAATTTATACCACTTTTGAGTATCTCATTAGCTATTATTTTTCTATAACCTGTTGGTTAGTAAGTACAGTTAAATACATAGGCAAGATTGTCCATTTTGAAGAACTGGGACTGGGAGTTACCTTCCTATTTAATATATAAGAAACAAACAAAACCCACTGCTTGAAACGATCGCATAAACTGGTTTGGATAGTTGGCAGGATTATATGCCCTAACATATATTCTGCAGAGCACTTTGTTTCATGTTTCTTCAGCAAATTTTAAGGTCTTTAAGTGAAGTTCAAGATGCTGCTTCTTCCGTGGGTGCTGAGTTATTTCAGGAAGTTGTAATGGTAATCACTGTGCTGTTGGAGGAGACAAGGGAAAAGAAATTATTTGTCTGTGTTAAAAAAAAAAAAAAAAAAGAAGGAAGGTTAATTGACTTCTTCAACAGTAATTGTTTCCACTGTTTTGGAACCGAGACTTTATTTGTCACAGCTCTTTGTTCAAGCTGCCTCTTATCTTTCATGCAAAATTACATTCAAATTTTGGAAATGGTGCTTCACATTTCAGCAGCAGAAACTTCTTATAACATTAGCAGTTATAACCCTTCAAGAGTCAAAGCACGTGTTTCTAGATAGAAAAGACATTTCCCTGAAGTCACTTTGGGTTGTATTCATTCAAATCTGGACACCTGAAATGGAAGCAGTCATCTCTTGCTGTAAACGATCCTTGTGCTGAAACAAGAGGCTATAATGAAAGTAAATTCAAGTAGTCTTGAAACAGTGTCAGAGGTAAAAATGATGGATGCTTTGCATGCAGGTTTTCTTGCATCAATTTTTCTTGACACAGTGGACATAAGTAATGGAATGCCTGTAACATGCTTCGTAAAGAATTTTGTATTTTCCTATGTTTATCTAAGAATTTTGCTGTTGACAGTGGAGGATATTATACATTCGTTAAGATCTGTGCTGATGAGAAGGAGGAGTGTGGTAGTCTACTAAATGGAGTTCACGAAGAATTGAACATTCTTTGAGCATGTGTGTATTGTGGCTGATAACCCAACCAAAACAATGAAGGAATGAACAAGCAGAGGCTCTTTTAACTTGGGAAAGCAAACAGTAAAAATAATTATGGCTTATTAACTATTAAACGTAATTCTTCTGTGGACATAGAGTAAGCCTTTGCTCTGTTCTGGGGCAGGAGTTACAGGTAGTATACCTGCAGTGTTCATTTGCAGCTGGTCGCGGTATGGTTAGTATGCTGTACCTTCATGTTTTTCTTACTAAGCATAGCAAAAGATGTCGAAGCTTAAAACACTGTTGGTTTTAGATGTTAATACCTGCATGAAAACCACTAATGTGAGCCAGAAAGGGACACTAAATGTTTGTTGCCTCTGTAAGAGGCACAGTTTTCTAGCTGCTAAGTTAATGCCATGATCTGGAATATGATCTTTTCATTGTGAAGACAGTTTGGAAACAACTTGGTGCAATTCTTTACTATGGGTAATAGCAATAATACTCTTACTGTGGTGATGTAGTTTACTTAATACTTCAGTTCATCTGAAGTATATTCTAAAGCAATTCTTTTTGTCAGTGCAGACACAGCATTGTTCAACCAAAATGGAAAATGTCTTGAAAAAAAGACTGCAGTTTTAAAACGTCATAAATGCAGCTTAACTTGATTATTTGTGAGCTTGTTGTCTCTTGCAGGTTTAAAAAAAAAGCCAAACAAAAATGTAAACTTATTATCAGTACATGTATTATGTTTTCTTTAGCTTAGAATGTTCTGTGTGAAGTAATGTTTTTTTTTCTTGTGAAAATATGTTTTTGCAGACTCCTGGTTTGAGAGCCCACTCTGGAAGATTGCAGTGGTTTGCAAAAAGGTGTATATCAGGTAATCAGGTATGTGGCTTGTTTCTTGTCTTCTTTAGAACTGTCATTATATTTCAGGAGTAATTGTGTTGAAATATTTTGTTAGATTTTTTTGGGTGGTGGAAGGACGTGTGATAGGCTGAAGAGCTAAACTTAATGCTCTGTGTAAACACTGCTGTGTACTTCCACAGAAATATCTTAGATGAACGCACACAGCATGTAAGTACACATGCACAGAAAAATAATTGTTTGACTGAGGTGTAATGATGTTCTCCTTTCTTTTTAAAGATGGAGACTTTGGAGCACTTGGTAGAATTAACTCAGAATGTATTTGAATGTGATAGAGATGAGATGTACTACTACCTGCTTCAACTTTGTGGTAAGTTAGCTTGTAACCTTTTTCATGTTCCAGTATGTTTGCTTTTGTGTTTGGAGATGGGAAATAGCCTTCAGTTGGAGACGTGATCTGTGCTCATAAGTAAGTAGCCTGGAAACAATTATGGAGGTGTCTTCCAGAGGAGAGTTCAGGGTTGTTTTTTCTAACCTTCACAGTTCAGCACAGCAGTATTCTAGAACTTAAAGAACGAAAGATTTATACTATTTGTTACTTTGCTAATTTGAAAGTTTTTTTCCATTTTGCTTCTTACAATACTTGTAAGAAGAAAAATTGCTCATTTTCTGTATCTTTATAGCCATTAAAGATGCGGAGTCTACTGTAGTTGAAGCTGCCTATGCCTTTAGTGAAGATGTGAAGAATTGGTAGATTGTTTCCAACAATTCCCCCAACTACAGCCAAAGTTATGTGTTGTTATGGATACCGAACTCTTTTTAACTGGAAATTTGTATGTTACAGACTTGGTATAGTCTGTATATCTATAGTGATTTTTCATTTCTTTTCTATATTTTTGTTGGTTTGGGTTTTGTTATTCAGTGTATCATACTGTATAATACATAGTAAACATGTTGGAAATTTTAGATCAAGTTATTATTATTATTTTTTTAAGTCTGATAAAATGTTCTTTCGACTGGATGTTGAACACATAGTTGGGACATTTTAAAATAGCATTACAGGGATTTCTATGTGTCTCAGAAAAATTAAACAACCTTATGTTGTGTGTGGATATTTAGCAACTTGATATCTTGGACAGTTGGAAAGCTTGCATTTGAGCTTGACATAATTTTAGACTGCTCTTCACGTATTTTTTGGATGACTAGAATGAGCAATGTTGTTATGCTAAATAAAGCGCTATTAGACCTTTATTTTCATAAAGCAACAAGAGAGGCTGCTTCCTTGTTTCATTTAACCACAAACAGAGGAGATGAGTATTTCCCCGCAAAAATGGCCGGAGAATTTTTGTCATTTTTGTTTCCTCAACAGCCTCAGAAAGCTTCAAAACCAAACTGTAGCATTACCTAGTTCTGGCTTTGCACGTACTGGTTCACCCTCGAAAATCGAGTTGGCCTGAAAAGCAATCTTGTCTCAACAGGAGGGAGTCTTCCTATTTCTCCACCATCATCCTGTTCACCTCTGGCAGTGACTAAGTGTGACAGTGTGCCTGCTAGGAAGAGAATCTAAGAAGATAGAATTTATCAAAGTCTGTCACACAAAATCTTCACTGTTCTTTGAAAAGACAAAACCAATTCCATCTACTCAAAGAAGTGGAAAACATTTGTGGGTTTTTGTCACCATGAAAGACAAAAACCATGCACATTCCTGCTTTCAGCCATTTTAAACTATTTATCAAAGCTGCCCTATGCACAAGTACAGTAGAGAGTTGTCAATGTGCACGTTAGCCACAATTTAAAATCTATAAGTCAGTCACACCTACTATCTAGTTCAAGTTGTAGAATAAGAGAAAAAGAGTGGTTTGGATCTCATCCTTTCTCAAAGTTAGGACAACTTTGAAGTAAAATCAGATCACGACCTTGTCAAGTAAGGTGTTTTATTCCTCCAGAGTTGGAAATTGAAGAATAACCTGTTCCAAGGTTTGAAGTTCTGCTACTTGAGTACTTCTGAGGCCCGTCAATTAGGTAGCTGAAGACAGCAATTAGACTCACCCCGCTGTTAGCATACTCTTCTCCAGATAGTACTAAACACATCTTTTTCAACTACCTATTTTACTTAATGTCCTCAAGCCCCATGTCTGTCTATCAGTGGCTGAATTTGCTGCAGTTGGCAGCATCTGTTTTATAGTTGTCCAAAGCAAGCACGTGGAAAGGTGTCAAGCATTCTCCATCCTCCTCTGTTTACTGCCATATAATACCCTGGACTTAAAATAGTATCAGGATAATTTAGTCCTTAAAGTCAATTATTTGGTTTATTTGTTGTTTTTTGTTTGTTTCCATCGTCTAGCGTCTCCTGTGGAGTAATAGTAGTTTGGAATTTTTCAGGTTGATTGCACAAAGCAGAAATATATAAGCAATGAAGTATTTTCCATAAATGTGACTCCAAATATATATGTGTACTTTAAATTTGCATTTATCTGAAGACTTGAATCTTGTTTCAGATAACAACTCTGACTGGAGAAGAGCTGAAGCTGTTTGGACTAAAATTCAAGAAGAAAATGTTGTTCCTCGTGAGAAAACACTAAGATTACTGGCTGATATATTTGAGAAAAATGGTCAAGTTGTCCCATTTGAGGTACCTAAGGTAATCTAAGTGTAACTTCGCTAGCTAACAATACCGCTCACTATATATTTTTCAATTGATAAATGTTAACAAATAGGATTACAGTAGTTTAAATAAGCTTTTTGTTTTAAAGACTAGACAAGAAGAAATGAGAAGTCCAGGATCTTTTGATATTGAAGAACGAAAAATAAGGATGCTTTGTAAGAAAAATAATGCAAGAGGTAAGACAAATCCACTGTTTCTGCCTAATCACTGTTTCTTAGCTCTAAGATTTAGATTTTGATTAGATATTGAGCAGCAGATGTTTGCTTACTGTTGTTTTGCTAGCATGTTAGCAAAGTTACCTAACAGTGTTTCTTGGTAGTGTTCCGCTTCAAAAGTTGACGTGAGAAGCATATGCAAAAATATTTGAAGTGTTGTTTGAATTACTGATTCTAAATGGGTGCACGAAAGTCAGTCTGTGGTGATGTTTGGAATTTTGAAAATAAATATTGCTAGCCTGTCATTTATAGTATTCAGTTAAACACATTTTCTAGACTTCTGATTGTAGCTATTAAACATAGGAAACTAAATTCATACATGGGGTCAATGATGAAAATACTGTTTTGCTATTTTAGGTGTTTCTGTGGTTCCCAGTAAATCTGCTGCTTTGATGCAGGTTTTGTATTGTGAGACATGATAGTAATCCTTCTCTCTATGGTTCGCAAGTGAAATAGAAGGGACATGTTCATGGGAAGGCAATTATGCAATAGGAGAAGTTGTTTGAAGATATTAGATTTGTTCCTGCCACTGAAGTCTTGAAAGAAGACCAGATATCTAAAATAAATTTTGGAACCATATCTGATCACTTAAGACATAGATTTGATAAAGAAGAGAATTAGTTTTATCTAATTTAATCTGTGCTGTTGCTACGATCAACAACCAGCGCTGACTAAGTGGCAAACCAGCTAGGCTATCCTCCTCCATTCTGGACACCCCCTGCCCAGGGACAAATGGGACGGACACATAGTGTCTAGCGCCAAGATGTCCGATTTATTGCACAGCAGTAAAACCTTATATACCTGTACAACCAGCCACCCCTGAGTACCCGTAAGTCCCGCCTATGTGTCCATCCCAGGTGCTCACAAGCACCAGCCAACCACCTCCTAAGGTGTCCGCCCCCTGGTGCATGCAGGCACCATCCAACTGCCCTATGCTGCACGCAGGCACCACCCTAACCCTGCTTACAACCTACATATGCTATGGAGACTATCATTGCTCTGAGGAGGTGTTTCTCCCACTATATTGAGCATTCGTGCTGCCTCCCTTTGAATATTGCATGCAGTTCAAAGATCTACAATATAAAATAATGTTAAGGTCCTTGAAAGCATCCAGAGGGTGACAAAGCTGGCAGAAGGGCTGGAAGGCATGTCCTCTGAGGAGAGGACAACACTTGTGTGTTCAAGACTGAGGAACGGAAGCTAAAAGTTGGCTTCACTGCTCCCTGCAGCTCCCTGAGGAGAGGAGGCCAGAGGGAGGTGCCAGGCTCTTCTCCTGAGAACCGATGGCAGGATGTGAGGGAGTGGCACCCAGCTTCACTAGGGAAGGTTTAGGCTGGACATGAGTGACAGTCTCTTTTTGTGGGCCTGGTGATACACTGGAACAGGCATAGGGTTGCCTATCAGTATTCAAGAGGCATTTGGATAATGCCCTTGGGAATATGCTTTAAGTTCAGGTTAGCCCTGATTTGGTCAGGCAGTAAGACTTTGTGATCTTTGTAGGTTCCTTCCAAGTGGACTATTCTGTAGCATCTTCCTCTGAGGCTTTTATATGTTAGTCTATTTTATTTCTGTTGATGTTGCATAACAATTTGTTTTTGTTTGAAGGAACAATTTAATATGTCACTTGGCATCTTTAGCTTCTTTACAATTAGTTGTCCACATTTTTCTATAGAATTAGGAAACTTTTCCTCCTACAAAGAAAGGGAGTGCCAAAAAGCATGTGTTCATTTGAGCTGTAATACACAGACTATAAAGGAAAGATTAAAATCAGCGCCCTCACAGCTTATTGTTCTTAAACCTCTGGGCATCTGGGTGCCATTCAATAAATAAAATTGCCTTATTGAGAGATCATTTCAGATCTTTTACTGCAAGAAATCAATAGCTTTTCTACAGAAGCTTCCATGGCTTTGTAAAGCAGATTTAACTTATGCGTAGGTATTTATTTGTTTGCCTTTGTATATGGAAAATGAGGAGTGTACCTAAGTTTCACTGGATCAGTCTGTGCTTACTTTAAATAACTGGACATGTATCTTATCCATCTTATCTCAAAAACACTGTCACAGAGTGAGAATTAGCATAACTGGGCCTTTGAAGGGAGAGTCCATTTGTAGCATCTGCCAAGGTACGGAGTGTCTTAATATTCTGGAAGTCTTTATTTTCTTTGTCTATGCTATGGTAGAAAACTTGGTCTTACTTGAAAAGAGATCAGAAAATAGAATGAAATAGGCTAAAATAATTTATTTTGCTGAATTATAAATATTCATAAATGCAAGACACCTGGTTTTCTTCTCTGGGTGTTATCAATATGTTTTACAAGTTGGACACACTGATTTTTAAGCTATGAGTTTGAAAAGAGTCTGTTAATCGTTCATGCCGCTACCTTCAATTGTCAATGATCATTCTATATTGAATCCCTGGCATGCTGATTAGAAGGGTGGGCTCTGCATATTCTCTGTGTGAGGTGCAGTCTTGTATATTATGGTAGACATAACATTAATATTTTAAGGAATTTCTTCAGTTTTGGAATCAAAAGACAATGTAAGAAAAGCAGAAATACTTATTACTGCACAGCAGACAAAATGAACGGTGAGCATTTTATAGGTATGTCCTAGAAAAGTGTCCTGTGCTTCTGATACCAGAAATAATCAAGTGGAGAACAGAAGCAGAATTAATGTAGCCTTGACCTTGGAGGAGGGGAAACTAGTTGGAAAGAAAACTATAAACTGTAACTGCTTGTTGTTGATGACGTTTGATGCAGAATCTACCAATAAATTACTTCTGCTTGTTCTTTTACTCAGAACTAGAGAAGAGCTGGTACAGGGTGTTGGAAAACAGGGAATGCAGATAATTCAGAGAAAAAAAAATTTCTTTGTCTTAAACCAAGTTGTCACTTCTATATATTAGTATGGTATAGTTCTGATATGAATGTAGTAGGGGAGAATATCATTTTTATCAAAACCTTTTTGATAGGAAAAAATATTCAACTTCTATCTAGTTATGTAATTAATGAAATTAACAGCTCTGATGTAGGGTATTTTGAAAGTCTGTACTCTGAAGTACTTTATTTTTTTCAAAATCAGATTTTGTTCTTATCCTGATTCTGCAGTATGAGAACTTGACTCCAGGGAATCACATTACAGTATCCCGAACAGTTACAGTTGCTGAAACAAATTTGCTTGACTTGAAAGCTGAAATTTTCTTCTGAAGTTGTCGCTTTTTAGACAAACTTTTTTACTTAAAATAGGTGGTATAACATAATATGGTTCTGAAACCAAGAAAATTCTGTCTTGATTGCTAATATACTGCAGTAATCTTAGATGGCTCCTGAGGAAGTCATAAGGTCACAATATCTGATTGGTCATAAGTCTCAGTACACCTAGGTGTAGTTGAAAAATGCTACTTGCAGGGTTGCAATGTAGAGTTGAGAAAATCTAATATGAATGGGATCATCATTCTGAGATTGGAATTGACATGTAAAACAAAGCATTCTGGAAAAAGGAAAACGAAAGATTTCCAGTTCTTCATGAAACTAATAATTAGAAAAAGATTTATGGGTATTTCCATGAAACAGATATTATACATTGTGGACTATAGCCATTGATTGTAATATATGCTTGATATCATGTCCACTGGCGGTGATGAAATCCGTCCAAATAGTGGAAAAGAATATTAAAACATGGAATGAAATCCTCATTCTGTCTAAAGGCATTAGGAGTCTCGAAGCATAAAGAGGTTTTTTTTATAATCAAAAAGCAGAATTTAAGTAGACTTTTGCACGTGGAAGGAAGAAACATTACCATTCACATACGTTTTTCTTAACAAAAGCAGATAGTCTGCAGTTATCTCAAATAACAGAAAGCCGCCGGATTTAGGTGTGAACACTCCTTTACAAATGCTGGTATTGAGCTTCTGAGCAGGCAAGAGAATTCAGCACGTTTCAGTAGGCCAAGCATTAACCTCAGACTGATAAGTGAGTGTGGGGGAGGATTCCCAGGCCTTTTCTATGTCATCTTGTTGTTGTTTTATTGGTCTTTTGGTTGACAGTGCAGTCGCTTTTGTAATGTCAGGCATCAATCATATTATCTCTCCATCTCTCTTGCGTCTCTCTCCATATCTTTCATATACATGGGTCTCACGTACGTGGAAGTGGACTTAATTTTTACTGTAGTATTCTTATCCATTATCTGTTCATCTATTTTTAATATAGCTCAAAGTGTCCAAAGTAGATTTGGGATGGCAATATTAGCTCTATTAAACTCAGTGTAAGAGTTTGTGTGTTGTTATTAATAATTAACTTTATACATGATTACTTCTGTGCCTCCGTTTCAGGAAGTTTTTATGTATGCTTATTGGTTGAAAAAGTTTAAGTAGAACAGTTTAACGCCAAGCACTTAGGCTTTGGGAATGTTGGTTTTAAATTCCACAGCACACTATACTAAGTGCCATTAGTGTGATGCTTCTTGTGACAATAAGATTCAAATGAGCAATCTTTATCCTTCCTTTCAAAGTATAAAAAAATATACTTTACTACATTCCTGTGAAATTTGTAGTGATAGTCTAAGTATTCCTAAAAAGTTGCTTAAAAGGTAATTGTGGATTAGATTTGAATTAGCAAAGGGATTTATATTTTTAAGTTAGGAAAAACGCAGTCAGTTTTAGATGTAAAAGCTCACTTGTTCCTCGCACCACTTTCTAGTATATGTTATAGCCTAGGTAGCAGTCTTAGCTATGTGTTTATAGCTGCATAATCTTGTTTCAGGAAAATAAATGACTGAAAATGTGCTTATCATTTTTTTTCCCCCTTTTTGGTAACATCTTTTCATACACTGACAGTTATTGTGAATGCATGAAATAAAACTGTTAATCAGTCAAACAAACGCAGCGTAGTTTACTTGTTAAATATCTGTATATTTGTAAATTGTATGTTTTGTATAAATCTTGTCGTAGCCAAATAATTTGATCTCCCCATATTGGAATCACCTCCTATATTATTTGTTAAATGCTGTTGTGATCATGCACCAGATACTGTAACTATATACCCCAGAATTAGGTGTTGCTTTAAAAATCCTGAGTCTTCCCCCTTCTAGCTGACTGTGTTGGTATATAAGCGACAGCCATATATAATAAACGAGCAGTAGCAAACTTTTTGTTCTGTGGAGGTATGTGTTAGTTGATTGATATATTTGAGTGCTTCTGATCAAACTGTTACCAGCAGCTTTGCTTTCAGAGATGTAGGAAAGTGAATGGATTTCAGAGGCACCTTCTCAGTGAAAAAAAATTACTACTTTCTACAAGCAATATCATAGTAATATAATACCTCACTTGGGCTCTTTTTTCTTTTTTAGAGGCCTACAATGTTTTTCTGAAAGATCAAGGGAAGAGCGACTACCAATATCGTACTTATGATGCCCTCATAAAGGCGTTGTTATCTCAGGATTGTATTGAAGAAGCCATGAAAGTGAAGCGCAGGTAAGGCTTTGCTATGTTTAGGGGATTTAAATTGTTAGTTTTTGCTGATTAGGGTTTCTGGAGGTTTTGTTTTTTGTTTTTTGTCTTCAAGTAATTTCTGGATTGTTTTCAGCAAAGTCCATATTTTTCAATAGGAAAACAGGTCATGACTGGTAGATAGGAGTTATGTTACAAAATACGTTACCATATGAGGCACTAGGGTGCTATGTATTAAACGTTCTAGAGAGACAGCATGTTTTCCTGATAACACGTTTCAGCTAACAGTATCAACAAATGCACTTGGCATCAGAACTGAAAGTCTCCCCTTCTGGCAGTCTGCATTTTCCCCTTGATAGCAAGATCCAAACAGACAAGATTCCTTCACTGAACTGCCCCTGAGCCTTCTCTTCAATCCCCATCCCTGCTGGTGCCCTTCCCTATCCAAACTCTGTGGCAGCTGGCTGCCTGCCAAATGCAAAATGGTACATTTGACTGTTTTGCCAGTGGCTAGGAGATGACCATAAACCTTAGATCCAACTCTTACACTTCTGAAATAAATCCAACCTGCTGTCATGCATTATTAGATTCATCAGAATCAAATTAACCTTTAGTGAGTTGCAAGGCACACCACTTGCTTTCATTATAGCTTGTAACGTGTGTTCTGTTCAGATTATAGAATTCAAAATAACTATTAATTGTCATCGTACTAGATTTAAGAAGAATAAAAATATAGCAATTTAAGTTCCTTTGGTTTCTTCAGGTAAAACAAGAACAGTGTTTCTTATCTAGCATGTTCTCTGACTGAATGCAGTGAATTACAACATGCCTGTAGGAATAGTTTACGTGATGCATGGGACACTATAAAAATCTTAACAGTTTCTAGAGTCAACTAAGGTTATGATTTCCTGGAACAATATAGTGTAAAAAGGTGTTCATTATTTTCATGTTCTCTTTAAAATTGTCTATACCAATGAGCTATCGTTGAAAGTTCTGCATTCAGAAGCACAAGCAACGATTCTCCAACTCAGTATCTGTAAGAGAGCTTTATAATAAGGAATGTTTGTGCTTTTTGAATACATGTCTTATATAAGGGAGGAACTCGAACTGTTTATTAAATTGTGTTCCCTAAAAGGAGAATAACTGGGAAGTTGTTTAAAAATAGAGAGAGAAAGGACATGTTTGGAAGTAGAAAGAATGATGCAAGAGTTCGGGTAGTCTGTTAAACGTTTTGAAAAACTTTTATATATTAAAAGATACCTTGAATGATTCTTCAAGAAAAAAGTTTGAACCTTTTATTGAATATGTGTGTGTGCACTGCTTTGCTCCATGGCTCAAGCACATTTGTAAGGAAGATGCACAGAATATTGTGTGTTGTAAGCATTAATTTGGAGATTGAAAGAGCAGAGAGGATGTAGTGCTTTGTTCCTGATATTGATGGTTCTGAGTTCTTGCTTTAGATAATAAGATATTTAAGTATTCCTTAAAAGGATGCAAAATGCAGAAAATAAAAATGTTAAAGACTCAAGAAGTTTGAAGTACGTTTTTAGGGTTGAAGCTTCTGAATCTCAAGATGCTTAGGAAAAAGGAAAATGCGATTTACGAAGAGATTCTGGTCAAAGCCAACCATAGTAATAACCACTGTGCTTTTCAGAGCTCTCATTTTCAATCTTGTAGCATAGAAATGCCAAATAATGACATTCTAAAAAGCCCATAACAGCTCAGTGTTACATCAAGACAGAAAATGCTTACTATTAGCAGTGTTTACAGTGTTTATTTGTGTATCTCTTTTTGTAATAATAAAATCGTGCTTTTATCAAGCATTTTGAAATGTCTGTTAGTTTTTAAATTATTCACTGAAATAGAGGAAGTGATTTTGTGTGCGTACAAGGTTTGAAATAGCAAACGTGTATGTTTCGCGCACATTTCTGCATGCTTGGCAATTTTACCAACCTTATATTACAAAGAGATTATTCCTACAAAGCCTAAATGTGTGCAGTGGCCTGAAACTTGTGCAACTCCCAATATTTTCATAAGATACACAAAAGCCATCTTCATTTGTATAAGCGAACGTATTTCTCTTTTTACTCCGCTCGTAGCCAAACTTTAAATTTAAATAATGTGTAGAGAGCTTTAAATGCGTATTAGCATAGACAACAAAATAAGTAATTCATGTATTTTAAAAGGTGAGATTATTTTAAAACTTCCTTGCTGTTAAACAGCACTGAGAAAGTTTAATGAGAAAGAGGTGATGTGGTAGAAGGAAATTGCACTCTTGCTCTGCATTTGGAAACAAATAAAACACGCTCATACATAAAAACCAACCCAGGAGGTTACTGATCTGTTGGTCAAACCAAGCCTAGTTGCTTTGGCATTCTGGCACTGTTTTTAGGAATATTTACTGCATTTACTCAAAGTTTTAAATAGAAATCTAGGAGTATGGGAATGATGGATTACTTCTGTAATAGTAGCTAACATCTATTTAATCACACTAAAGATTGGAAGATTGGAGAAAGTAAATCCTTTGTTATGTGTAATTTACAGTCTCATGCATGAATTGTTGACTTAAGGGCTTTGACAGATGGGACAAAGGCAAAAAAAAAAAAAAAAAGAGGAAAAAAAAAAAGGCGGAACTGAGCAGTGGGTGCTTAGGCAGGGATTAAGAGGATTGGTTGGGAGAGTAAGAAAATCCCGAGTCCAGTGACTGCATTTGTGAGCCTGGGAGGCTGAAAGTGACTGAGAGGATAGTCATATTGTGTACTATGTGAAGGATTTTCTTGGGATTGAGGAGAATAATTTAGCAATGACCCTGCTTACCTCTCAATCCGCTCAGCCTATAAGTTCAAGTAGGTAGGCTGCTCAGTTGTTTGCCACAAGATGATCAGTGAGGTTTATCTTGATTGCTGATATGGTAAATGGCAATGCCCCCCTTTTCTGTGTAGAGATTTTGTAATCTAGAAATGAACATTTGTAAAGTTATCCTCGTAGATTAAAAATGCGGCTATACGTCACCGAGGAACAGGGAGGGTGGTTTTGTAATATAGGATGAATGTGAAGACTGGTTAGTCTCTCTTGACTAATTTCCAGAGTGATAGAAAAGCTTTGGCATTGTTATTAAAGATTCTCTTTACTGCAGGTATGCGAACTGCAGTATTATCAGGGATAAAGAATTGATAAGCCAAATGCAATTTTAACACGGCTAAGGCAGCAAATGTAGTATGTTCTCTTTAAAAAACCGTATACATCTAGATGACAGAAATTTGAAAATTAATCAACCAAATGATATGGTGTTAGTTCATAATATGCTTTAGTTTATGTTTAAAATATACAGTGCTGAAAATAAATGTTTCATTTTTATTGCAGAAAGAATAGTTTTACATTTTATAATTATGGTGACTATTGAAAAAAGAAGAAAAAGTATCCAGCTTAGGATACAACAGAACAATGCAGGGCATGCAGTTATTTTAGTCATCTAATATGTCAGCATTCAAGAATCTGAACCGATTGTTTAAAAAAAATCTTGTACTTTGTTTCTTTTGTTGCTCACTTCCAACTTTGTCATCTGTCAGAATGCAAAAAAAAATTATCCTTCTATAACCATTGACAGGATAACACAAAAGCTGTCTCCAGGTCGATATTTTGCAGCAATATTTTTAACATACGAACAGTAGTTTTTATAATTTCACCTTGGTGCTCAACCATTTATTATCGTATCAGAAGCATGTCAGTAATTCCTTTCTAAATGTCTGCTTCTTTTAGTGCTGAGACCCACATCAAGGGCTTCACACTGAACAGTGCTGCCAGCAGCCTCCTCATCATATCGCAAGTTAGGCGGGATTATTTGAAAGGTATGTCACAATGCTTGACCTTTACGTCACATTAATGCCTCTGCAGATTTTTCTTGTAACGCCCTTCGAATACTTGGATAAAGGAGTCCATTTAGCAAATTACCTGCTTATCAAGAGCCTTTTGTGGTAGCTGAGAGACGTAAATTACTGTACATGCATTTATAATACAGCTTGAATATGAATGTACTTGTCATTTGACCACTTAGTCCAGTTTCCATTCCATTTAACACAAGATGGGTTTTCTTAAGATGAATCACAGCTCTTCAGACATGCAAAATTTGTGCTCCAGAACGAGAGAAAGTACAGGCTTTCAAGTGCGTTAAAATTCACAGCACAAGTCATTTTGCTTTGGAAATTAACATACTTTAGAGCATCTGAAACAATTCCCAGCAGTTGTTTCTTGCATATTGTGGTGCTTGTGTGAGATACCAGATGAGTTAAATTGACTGTTAAATGTGCGTGATTGTGCACTAAATGATTATAATATTGATTTAAAAACTTAATCAAATACTTTTTAATAGTTCTCAATACCAACAGTAACAAAATATTAAGGTTGACTTTCTCTTTAACGTAACAATCATGGTAGAAAAGGAAATGGTGGCTGAGGAGTATGTAAGGGTACACAACAAGATGGTAGGTCACGTTCAAAGTTGTGTTATTTTACTTCTCAGCATTGGTAGTTTTGCAGCCTAGAGTGTTCTGCTCTACAGCTTTACATTTCACATGTTCAGTTTCGCAGAACTCTTGTGAGAGAGAACTCTGCAACTGTGTAGTTTTACTGTGCTGTTTTTTGCTCTTCTGCAAGTACAATACATGTTTTCAACAATTTCTTGAAGCATTAGAGCAGCTACATACAAAAATGTATGTTGCAGTGATGTCTTTCATACCGCAAGGCATACGAGAAAGTGCATTTTTGATTGTGCCGTCAGTAAATTTCATTTTCTTCTATTTTGCAGGTGTATGTAGTCCATATACATGTAACACTGGATATATTAAAATACTTCAGAATGAGCATTTAGATACTTTTTGCACTCTTTCCTGCAGCTGATGAGCTTCTCTCATTTCAAATTCCTTCCCATTTCAGTCTGATGTCACTGCCTGGTGTCATCAACTGAAGTATTTGTGGTGAACACAGTTGCTTTACTTGCTGCGTTGGCAAGTCATATTTTTTGCAGCTTTCAAATCCTTCACCTAAATCCTATGCTTGGTTTTGTTACATAGGTCACTCTGAAAGTAATGTCTCCTATTTATTTCCATGGAACCAACAACTGTTACAAAGGGCATAATAACACTATTTGATAAAGCAAATTCTCAGCTACAAAACACTCTTTCAGTGTGAAAAAGCACAACTAATGGTGGTGACTACCAGTGATGAATATGAGCCTGCATACCATACTTGTAAGAACCTCCACCAGTGGAGGTGACTCACTGTCACTGTTGCTTGCTTCTGAAACATACCACCCACTGCCTCTCTGTGTTCACATCCACTGTTTGGTCTCCGTAAACTTTCAGCAAGCATCGAAGAATGTCAGTGGGTGCTGCTTTCAATGACACATTCTTGTTTCGTTTGCATTTCCATTGCAGTTAGCATTTTGTCATGCTGTCCCTCTGCTGCCATCTGTCGCATGGCAACAAAATGTAGTGGAATACTGGTGGGAAGGTTCAGCCTCTTCTTCTGTAGCACCAACGTCTGCCTCTGAGTTTCAGGGCCAATGTAATACAATAGGAGGCATTACTTTTGAAGCAATTCTTTTATAATTTTCAGGTCAGCTTTTGTCTCTCTCTGGTATAACATTGTTTTGCCAGTTTAGATCCTAAATACTACACTTCCAAGTCTACTCTTCTTCAGATATCATTGATATTTCTGTGTTGAGGCAATCTTCCCGCAATGGCTTTCTTTTTAGCTAGGATCCTATATTTTTGCCCCCTCTAACCTCTTACTACTTCTACTCCAGAAATGTTACTTTTCATGCAATAGAAAGTTTTTCAAGTCTCTTGAATTGCATGACCTTGCATTATTTTATTTTCCTTTACTTTGTGCATTGAACAAGCATTTTTGATAATATATTGGAATATTTAGAATTTATCCTTGTTTCTATTTTAAAGGTAATTACTTCTCTTTTTTTAAGTGAAGCCTTGCAAGTGCATGCTACTAAATGTTTTGACCATATTGATCACTTTCTGAGGCTAATAGATAACTCGACAAATTTAGAGCAATTTTTTGAAATCTTAATATAGCAAGTTCAATTTAACCTGCATTTTGTGATGGCAGACATACCTCTTGAGCTTTCACTTCCTCAGAGAGTTCACCATCTTTCTTTACTATATAATGTGGTACAGTTTAATAATAATAATGATAATATAAATTACATACTCCCTAAGTATCCTCAAATAGATACTCCCTAAGTATCCTCAAAAAAGCTTTAATATCTTCTAGCGAGAACTCAGGTTATTTTAGGAGTCAAAATTGAAGCTATATGGTATGGAATTTTTGGAACTTAGAGGAAAGCTTTTTAAAAGGTAAATGGTAGACTTTCACAAACAGAGTTAGTTTCTTTTAAGTACCGAAAATTAAAGGGATTGCATTATGAACTCAGATTAGTAGTGAGTGCTTTTTCTTAAGGAAAAAAAGTAATGCTGCATACATGCAACTTCCAAGTCTTTCTCCGTCCTCGTTTTTGAGAAGGCTGGTCATGCTACAAGCTTAAGGGAGGTCCACACTTAACAGGCAGAAGACAATGTGAACTTTACATGTGCGGTGTGTTAAGTTTGTTTTTAGGTTTCAGTAATCTTGCCCTGATGTTCCCCAAACAAGAAAAAGAGAAAGGAAAAAAAAAAAAAAAAGAGTCAGAAGGGAAATGTGATGGGAAGGAAGGTTAGGCATACAGGATGTTTTTTCTTCCTCTCTTATAAAAGGTAATATTTGGTTTCTGCAGTACCTGCATTTTGAATTGGAATGTTAATGCTGTGAAGTTCAAGTGGGTGTATATTATGTTAGAAGTGTTATCCCTTGGTATGATAATTATTATCTGTGATTAATCCTGCCTCTGCTGGTAAGGAGTAAGAGATTTTTACCAGAGGGGCATGTCATTCTGTGTGTTTGCTCATCTATAATGTAAATTGACGTGAATTTTTTGTTGGGTAAATGAGAGTGACTGCATCTGTGTTGGGCTGTGGGATTTTGTGACAGACACACAAGTCTGATTTGGGGGTGTTCTTAACATAGGTGATTGCTATCATTTTATCAGTTCTAGAGGTAGCAGTCCAGGTTTTAGTTTGTTTTTTGTTCTTGTATGGAAGCATATCCCGTGCTTTTATTTATAATTGCTGATAAACACTTAAAGTTTTGGTGTATACTAAGAACATTAGACTTAAGCCATTTTAATAGTGAAATCATTTTTCAAATAAAATTTTAGTTCTTAAGTATGCAATATTTTTTATTTCCATTAAAGAAAATACATTGTAGCTTGTTTGGAGGAAAGCAAACCACAAGCATTCTGACTTCAGAGTCATAAGGGAAGACATGTGACATCGCTGCTTCTCCTGAGCTGGACATTAAAATAAAATAATTAAATGTCAATCTTACTTTAATGCTTTTTTTTTACTGAGCACATATTAAAGTATTGTATCCTACACTGCTGTTGAAAGTTTTTTGTGTAGATGTTATAATTTTCTATCACAGTTTGGGGGCATCTCTTCAGCACAAGAATTGTTTTCTATACAAATTTCTAAAAGGGTAAGATTAATGATACCAGTGGCATAATTACCTTCTGAACTAAGATCTGATTTTATTCTCCTTTATGTCTTCAAATTCATTAGATGCCGTTGCTGCTTTCCAAGGAATGCTTGACAGTGGCCTGTTGCCTTCTAGACCAGCAGTTATTGCACTTACTCAGGCTTTAGCAATGAAAGGAGATCTGAGGAACTTAAAAGCACTTGAAAACATGGTGGAAAGCATCACAAAATCAATTGGTTTATCTCCCTCTCTAATTTCTAATGCAATTGCATTGGCTCACACGAAGAAGTAAGTTCTTTCTAGGACTTCCCCTGGAAAGTCACTTATATTCTGTTTCATTCTGTTTCTGTTCTTACTATCCTAGATGTTAAAAATCCAGGCTGAGTATTGTGCTGTTCAATTCTGTTCTGATCTTATTTTACAAATACGTTTGGGGATTTGGAAATCATTTAATGTAGAATAGCGATAGCTGTGAGATATTTGGGAGATCCTAAGGTCTTCTCTGGTGTAACTAGCTTTGATTCTTCTGTTCAGTGCTTCACTGAGGTATTCTCCTTGGTGTTAGCTCACAATCCCTATGAAATCTGCATATCAAATAGAGTTCCTTCATCAGTATGTACAAAAAAAGTTTGGAACTTTGCATATGCAGATTGCATACATAATATCAGACAGAAACAAAAACTGTTACATGTTCCAGTAATTGAGATAGAATATGATAGTGTTTACCCTCAAAATGGGAAAGCCCAGTTCTGTTTCTGTGGGTTAGTTTTACACCTTTTTCAATATTGAAAAATTGAGGAAAAATGATCTCCTCTGCTGTTCTAGGCTGCAGTTTCCATCAAGTCAATTATCCCCAGTCTTAGATGATTCTTTCATTTGAATGTTTAATTCCTTATTATTCTGTCTAGAATTTTTATTTTAGTGGATACGGTCATAGGCTACTTAGTTTATCCTTTCCCTAAAACTGCATGAGAGAAGCACTTCCTATAAAAGTGAGTACTGTGAACTTTCAGATAAGGAAGCCTAAATATCCTCCTATTTTATTTCAAACCGGTTTCATCAGGTAGAGCTCCTCTGTCTAATAGCTAAATAACTGTGTAGTATGTAAGAGATACCTCATTGCCTTGGGCATGCCAGACCAGAGAGTATCCTTATTGAAGTGTCTGGAAAAACAGGATGATTTAAATTGAAGGAGAACTGTGCAAGCTGGTTCCAGTAGTGAGCTCACTATTTTCAGCCACTGAAAAACCATAAGGAACTGAATTCTGTAAATACTTAGATCCAAGTTTCCCTTAGCACACAATAGCAGTGAATTGATTTTTTTCCTAAGTTCAAACAATCCAGGGAGGAGAGGTAGTTCAGGACTGATCTCCAAAGCTGCATATTTTTTTTTTTTTATATTTCTATGTCATGAAAGGCTTGCAAAGTCATGACTTGTTCATAACTGGAATCAGGTTGGCTACAGAAGTAGGCAAGTAAATCATTATATGCAGATACAGTTTAAGCAAGCAGCATCAACTTTTCTTCTCCCTTACCAAATCTAGCTTAGCTGTATGAAAACACTTAGCAGAAACACAAATAACACCTTATATATTGTTACGTATCTTGCAAGCTGCACCTTGCAAACTATGAAAAACTGCAAAGTTCTTACAAGTACTTTTGCATTTGTATATCTGATGTCATTTTCAAAGCATTTTTCATAGATTTCAAATGTTCTGTTTCTGTTTCACCTAAAAACATTTGTCATGTTCTGATTTCTTTTTTAAATTAAATTTGTTTTTAGAGTGGACTGATGGAAAATGTTGTCATGAGAACTTTTTAGAGTGCTAGAAGTACAACTTTCACTTAAATGAATACTTCCTACATTATTTAATTAGCATTTCCTATACTGTGCTTTAAGATGAAAGCGTTTAGGCAAGGGTAATGGCCAGATGGCATTTAGTATCATGCTTTGCATCCAAAAAGGCATGAATGGGAAGAGTTGCCTAAATAATTAATTGAATAGTATAAAGGAATACGTACGTTGTCCTTATTAATTATTCAGATACTGTTAATGTTTTGATTTTTATCTTCTGGCTCTACCGAACACTTCCATAAAGCAGCTAACTAGAACTCTTCTTTGTTAAGTGAGGGAAGAAAATTACTTAGGTGTTCCCAAAGGTCAAAGGTAATTCAAAAATTTGACTTACAGGATGATTTATCTATTCAGTCATAAATGGCTTCACTTTCACAATATCTGAATGAATTCATAGGTAATCAGCCATTCCTGGGAAGTATAGCATTATAGCATGGAGGAAACAAAAATTTAAATATAATTGCTTCTGTTGGTTTAGAAATCTTGATTTCAGAAATCAAGCCAGTTTAATGTGTTTTTTCCTAGCAATGACCTTGATGCTGCGGTGGAATACCTTGAGCCTCTGCTTATCTCTGGTGCACAGAATCCTGATCAACCTGTCAAAAATATTTCCTTTTTGTTACGAAAGGTGTCTGAGAAAGGATTAGAGCCAGCTTTGGAAAAATGTAAGTTAATTGCAGTTGTATTTAAATATTCTGACTAGACAGGGGTGCTACAGAAGAGCTATTACATGTAAAATCTGCTCCGTCAGCATAAATCATGCCACTAAAGTTTACGAAAGTGTCTTTTCAATCAAAGAATTTCCTTATTTCCTTTCTGTTTCCCTAATATTTTCTATCATTTTGTAGTTGGAGTGATGGCGGAACGACTAGCCAATCAGTTTGGAATTTACAGACCTGTCACAGATCTTTTCCTTCAATATGTCAGTGCAGACAGACTGGATGATGCCAGATCTCTACTACAGGTAATGACATAACGAGAGGTACAGAAATGCATAGCGCTTTTCAAGGATAAACTGAGAAATTATGAAAAAGAGATGTTATGTAGCATAGGCAAATACTAGTATGCTTTTGAATTACAGTGTGAATAACAGTTAAATGATTCTGAACTGTGAGATAGTCTAGTACTAGTAGAAGTAGTAGGTGCTGAAGTCACAAAGCTTTTTGTCTTCTAACAACTTGAAGGAAATGAAGGTGGGTATACTGCATGAAATTCCACCCAAAACAAGTATTTTTTTTCTGTTAGACAGCATTGCTTCTTGCTAACCATCTCCTTGCTATTCATCACATAATTTCTTAAATACTGTAAACGCAATACATCTCCTGTGGCACAGTTCACAATGTAGAAGTGAGTAGTGTTTGTTTTTTGTCACCTTGATATTTTATGTTTTTGTAACATTGTATATATAAGCTGTATTCAAGATTTATTAGGAGCTGAATAATTTTCTGTTCACGTGAGTGTCACACATGCATTGAAAGACAAATGCTGATTTCTGGGAGATGATTTCAGCTCCGTTTAGTAGCTGTCAGGGAGCAACAACTGTGTTCATGCTGTTTTGGCAGAGCTGGACAGGGCCAAGATGGAGGCAGAATAAGCAGTGGTTGCTGAGCGCTGGTGGCACCAGCCAGCCTTCCTTTTCCCAGCAGTCCAACAGCCAAGCGGTGCTGTGGCTTACTTGGAGTGCCTCAAATGGGGCCTGCTACAAGCTCCTGGTCATGAATACTATTCGCTCACCAGCTGAGGAGTGTTTTAAGCTGTTACAAAACCACCTTTGCTTCTTTGCAGCAAGTGCTTTATGATTTTCCAGGACCTTTTTTTAAAGGAAGAACACATGCTGACAAGTCTGTTCATTGTGATTTCTGCTACAGAATGAGATGCGTTATTTGAATATTGTCCTGTCTGGAATATTTATATTTCATTATTACTATAGTTTTGCCCAACTGGTCATCTGAGTAGTAATTTAAGAGGAGAAATTTTATCCCTCCATTTCTGAAGATAGATTTTTGCATTTTTAAGTAAAAGCTACATATCTGCCAAAAAAAAAAAAAAAAAGAAAGAAAGAAGAAAGAAAAGAGGAAAGGAAAGGAAACTGAATTATTTCCAATGATTTCTTCCTTAAGTTTCCATTAGGTGCAGAGCCCTGCAGTGTGCTAGAAATAACATTCTGTTTGCTGTATCTCAGAGAAGAGTTTTACAAATTTTTCATGTTACATGAGCATTCATGGATAAGTTTGAGTTGAAACCTTCATGCATGACAAAATTTGTTTTACATATGCTATAGGGATAACTCAAGTTGTACTAAGAAATCCTTGACTGTTACTCTGGATCAAGCGTTGACTAGTAGGTAACTAGAAGATAATCACTGACCACGTTGTTCTTCTGGAAAATGGAAAGTAGACCACTTGTAGTAATCTAACACATCTGGAATCCTTGAACAACAAAGTTTTTTGTACTCTCCGGCAGGAGAGTGCTTTTATGATGAAAATCAAGTGTTTGATGTTTCAGCTTGAAAGGGGGTTGTGGAAAACCTTTCTGGCAGTAGACTGTTTCTTTACTGTCAGAACTCTTATTCGGTAGAGAGTACTGCAAGTTTTTCTGTGAATACTTTGCCTCTTTATGACTATGAAGCAAATTTTTGTTAGAGCACTAGCAGTACACGGGTGCCAATGATTTTTTTTCAGGTTCCCTGATGGAATGAAGCTTCAACTTTTCACCTGCAGCTTAAAGAGCTTGTTAAACAGCATAGCCCATATAGTACATTCATTATGGAATAAAGCAAAATTTCTTGTTTGAAGATGTCAAACCTACTCAGTGTAGAAATTCTTTTAACGTGCATTTTCACATGCACTATACCTCTCTTCCTGGGCATTTGGATACTTACACCTTACAGATTATAAGTAGTGCTATGCACTGTAGGAATTTTAAGACTGACTCCTCTGAGGAGCGTGAAGCAAAGTATTGTCTTGTATACTTTGTTTTGCCCTTGTTTCTCGAGTAAAACTGATTTTTGATTTATCTGTTCTGTCTCAAACTTAAAAAAAAAAAAGTTCAGCTTCTCTCTCTCTCCCTCAAACACTGTCTATTGCAGTGAAAGCCTTTTATAAAATAGAGAGATTGAAATCAGTCCTTTGTATGCTTAAGTGTAGGTAATTATACTTTAAAGAGAACTTGCTTTGTACATTTTAATTTTTATAAAGAAACGAGCAGTTATCTCCCTGACACCTTATTAAATGTATAATTAACCTTATGATCCCTAGCTCACTTGTGAATGCTTGGCAGTATAATTGGAGAGGAATAGTGTTTCTCTTTTTCATTCTTTTACAGTCCTAAACCTCGTTTTTGTGGTACATTGAAGTATTAGTTTAATTCTTTCTCCTTTTGTTTTAAACAAACTTTATACCTATGATTTTAAAAGCAGTGTTTACCAAAACTGTACATGAAATGAACTTGTTTCCTCTGTGCAGTGTTTTTTCTTCTTTTTTTTAATTGTCATTTATTTACTTTGTAAATAGGTAGTATATATTAAAATATTATTTTGAACGTTTGCATTTGGAAATGTTCACGTTTTGTCATTTATTTTAATCACTAACCTACTTATGGCAGCTACATTAACTATTTCTTTTTCTTTAGAGGTGTGGTGGATTAGTTGAGGAGAAGAGAGCTTTTGTGAATTTTATGACGAAATCAGCATCTAAGCCTGGACAGGTATAATAATTTTTTCATGTATATCATTATATATGTATGTATATCATGTATATTATATATACATTATATACATTATATATATATTCATGTATATCATTATATGTGTATATATCTATACATATGTAGTACATACTACTTAATCAACTTTTGTTGAAATATTTTGGATCTTGAACTTCACAGTTGACTGCTTTATCAGGTTTCTCAAGATTGGGGAAAAAAACATTAATTTGCAAAGCCAGTCACATTTAAAAGAATGGTTTATTTTATGAAGCATAATGAAAAAAATTTTTCTGTTGTTTCAGTAATTTTGTGCGTTTTTTGTCATATTTTATATACTATAAATTTCTTGCTTTTATTTCCTTATTGTACTATTCATTTCTGTATTGCAACCTGAACATATTTTGTTGACTGTGTTATTCGAATACAAATGCCAGTTGGAGTCTCAACCCCTCTCTAATGATTAAACGCTTCTGTATTTGCACTAAAAGATGCATTTCACATTACTTGTTCTAGTGGTTTGTACACCTATCTAGTTTGAGCATCTGTTTGGATTCCTGGCTTTGTGTTCATTCCTTGTAATTTCACATATGCTATGTGCCTGCCCTACTGCTGTCCCTCTTTCCATGTACATTCTACTTCAAAGTAATATGAAAAAAGCAAACAAAAAAGCAATAGACCAGCCACACCTTGATTTCCACCAAAGGAGTGTAGTATCAGGAGACAGCTAATACAAAACCAAGAATAATTCTCAGATGAGGAAAAATGCATATTTTTATTTTGTGGAAGTTTCTATTCAGTCAGAGATTAAAAATTCCATGTAAAAATGATGGTGGCTTATACAGTCTTCTGGTGTCCATGAAAGAAATCAGAAAATTTGAAATTTTCTAGCTTTTGGCCTGGAATTTGTTTAACAAGGAGAAGTTTCTAGCATGTGATAAAGATGTAACGTCTGTATACTTTTTTTTTTAACAAGATCTCAGTGTTTGAAATTGGAGTCATAGGTTGAGGGAGGGAGGCTCCAATTTTAAGCACATTAGTCAGTGATCTGAGTACTTTTAAGCACTGATCATAGCTACCATTGACCTCTAGGTCAATGAAAGCTGCTGAGTGGTTTAAATTCTTTTTTAATTTGGTTGAAATACTGACATATTCTCATCAGTACATGAATTGCTTTCGTCAAAAAATAAAAAATAAAAATAAAACCCAATTGCCTTGAAAATATGGGTTTTGATCCCACAGTTTGTTCATTTTTGCTTATCGGATTTCGTTAGCCTTTTCTTAATCATATACAAAAATGTAGAAAATAAATATTATGTCTACATTCAATTTGAACAATCAATTCTTCGTAGTCATCATTGTTTGTTTTTTTTTCTCTGAAAAGTTCTCAAATTATTTTAGTTTTGGCGGTTTTATTTGTATTTAATATTCCTTCTGTCTGTGCTTTAAATCTCATAGGCAAAGAAGATCGAGACACTTCTAGAACTGATTCCTGACAGCATTGATTTGGAAACTGCATACCGTCACCTCATAAGATGTTACGGTAATTTAATGGAATTCTTTTTTAGTGAAAAACAAATCATGAGGCATTCAGAAATGTCGTGGAAACATTTAGAAGAGGAATAGGATCTGCACTATTCAAGTTGTAGCTTTTATTTGGTTCTGAGGGTGGAGGGAAGGGGGCTGTAAGTTTGTTGTGTCTGTGGTATGGACCCAGCTATTAGACTGGGAAAGCAACTAACAGACTGAAGCCTTGACTCCTTTACATGGGGAGCTGATTAAAGGAAACTGTTAAGAAGAGGCTGCATAAGGGCTTTGTTGAATGAATAAGAGAAGTGCTGTAAAAAAAAAATAATGAATGACTCTTTTAACGAATCCTGCTTTTTTCATGAAACATATGTCTTCATGCCTTTCATGTGTGTTTCAAAATCATAAGTGATTAGTTCTATCGGAAGTGTGCAATGCCATGACCTTGCTGTTGCCAGTGCTTTAATTTAGCCAAAATTAATATTGTAGATGAATTCATTTGGATTTAGGTAAATAGTTGATTTCAAGTGCTAATCTCTTTATTGTTGGAGTCAGAGGGGAACAGCTCTTAAGATTCAAGTTGCTTATTTGAATACATTTTTTTTCTCTTGTGAGAAATCAGCGCAGCCCCTCTGGCAACACTTGGAAGCTTGCTTGCATGTTCCTTGCTTTGTGGACTCCAGTATAGTCCTCCAGTTTTATTACAAGGAGGAAACACTCCACGCTTTTACTGCAAGCAGAATGGTACAATGGCAGAAGCCCTCTCATTCCAGTCTATCAGAGGATTAAAATAGCAATATTTAAGTAAAACGGTTCAAAAACAAATCCAAAGTATAATGTTAAAGGCATACAACATTCACTGTATTTTAATAACTTTGTGGAAGTTCTCATTTAATAAAGAGATGGAACTAAGACTTACTCTAAACATCTGAAACAGTGGTTAGAGTGTATCTAACATGCAAAGCAACATGTATGTGAGGAGATGGTTGCTATCATTTCTTTAGGTGGAGTCATAGCTGATTCATAACCAGTTCTAGAGGAGATATTCCATTCCTGCACAATTAAAAGCTGCTCCCGGGTTGTTCTATACAGACATCTCATTTGTATAAAACACTGATTCCACTCCCATATTACATGAAACCATGCACATCAGTTACTGTAGCAGGGCTGGTCTGGATGAGTCATTTTACCACACTGTTGCATTATCTATTCCATCTTTCTGTTTTACAAAGGAAGGTATTATCTTTGGATACTTGGGAGAGAAATGGAGTGTGAAGTATTTATTCTTTCCCTACCATGTATGTAAAGACTTGTATGTGCTCACAGTATTTAGCTACCTCTTACCCTTACCTCCTTCTCTTCCGTCTTTGATATCTTCTGCAGTGGTGGGTTATGTTAGTTTTATTTGTCAGTTTAAATGATCAGCAGTGAAGCTTTTAGCATGAAAATTTAGAAGGCTGTACTTAACTTGTATTCTAGTCCAGAAGGCTAGAAATAAGATCTTTAAAAAAAAAAAAAAAAAAAATCTTTATTTAAATAATGGTTACTAAGCTTTAAAACATTATTTCTCATTTGGGCCTGAGTCCTGCTGTGCAATACCACCTTTTTTTCCTAGAAAACAGATAATTTTCCAGGTGCCTTGTTATTTCTAATTAATTGGAAAGAAAGGAAAATGAAAATAAATGGACAAATGGAATATTTATGTGAGCTTAGCAAAGATATGATAGAATATAGATCACAGCCGAGAGAAGATTGGTCATGTAGCACAGATCTACCATCGAACAAATAAAGAGGCATTTACTCCTTTCCTCGCCTTGAGATGTGATCAGCCACTAGGACTACATTCTTTCTAGAATAAGGAAATGTCATTCAAAATACCATTCGCATTTGGGTGGTCCATTAAAACACAGTGTAAGTATAATCTTCTTTGTTTCCCATACAATAAATATTTCTATTTTAAGGAGATGGGAAGTTAACAATTTCTGTTAGACTTTTATTAAAGCGTTGCTTCTTTCAGTTTCTGCACTAGCCTCCCACATTCAAAAAGTAGTTCAGCCGTTTGCCTGTGGGAAGCTTTTTTCATGAGACCCAGGCTATCAATTTCTGCATAGTTTTAACCCTATTTTTTAAGCTCTAAGAACTACTGTTGTAGCCCCTATGTTTGTGAGGATGTCACTCCAAATGTTAACAAATCTGAGGCAGCATCCAATACTGCAGATACTTGAGTTTTCCAAGCAAAAAAATAAAAATAAATAAATTACTGGATGCAGTGGTTTTCTTATTGTTCACAAGGTGCTAGGAATTGTGTGGCTACTAGGACACTGCAGACAACAGTTAAACTGTTGGGGACTGCTTCTATTTCATTGATTTCATCCTGATGCTGCTTAAGCAAAGATCTGAGCAGCGGGAAAGTCTACGGTTAAAATGTGTGTCAATGGAAAAGAAGTGCCATGTGAAAGGAGTGCCATGTTTCTCCCTTCTGCCACTTCAGAATAAGGAGAATATATGTTGCTGTTCTACAGCTGGTAGCAGTAAGAACTTTAGATAAATTAAGAATGGTTTAATTAGTGCCTGTTGCAGCTGATGCCATTTATGTAATATCCAGCAAAATCTTCCTGGTTACCTAAGCACTTAATATTTGTAATAATGTTAATGGATCAGCAAAAATTTTGTTCTGCTGATGAAGTGGATTTTTTTCTTTTTTGTAAAATGAGCGCTTGCCCGTTTTTAATTTGTTCCTTCAGGTTACAGTTTTTATATAGCCAGCACCTGTAACTGTAACAATATTCTGCCTGTACTTAAGAGAACAGAATTATGTTTTAGAGTTCTTAGAAGCTGAACATTAGTGGTTTTTATTTTAGCTCTTGTTTTTATTTTGTCATCTGCCTCCGAAAGAGGCATATGGCTTTGTGTCTCACGTCTTAGAGTGGTGTCACTGCAGGCAGCTCCTATTCCTTGTGGTTTCAGTACATTCTTGCAGGAATTTGAAGCTCATCCAGCCTCAAATAAAAGGGAAGGCAGGAACAGCGGCTATTTGTTGTATTCTCTTCATATGAGAATTGCAATAATATATGAAAAAACCAGAATCTGCATAATATTGTATATTAAAGTTTGTCTTGAAGCAATAGGAATGAGTGACTTCATGGAAAGAGGTGAAAAGAGCTTTTCACCATTGGGGAAGGTTGGTTTTGATTTCTTTCTTTCTTTCTCCCTTCAGAATTAGACGGGGACGTTGCTTCTGTAAAGGCTGTGTATGAGAAAACGAAAGAAAAGAATATACAACTGCCTGAGCTATCTCTGAAATCTCTAGCAGCTTTTCTGAAGAAAGCAGGAGAGCCTGTCCCTTTCACTGAGCCCCCTGTGAGTATTTCCTAATTAAGAAATAGATCTGCAGAACTGTGTATTTCTATGTCAATAAAACAAATTGCATGAATAATTACATAGGGATTAAATCTCTGCAGAGACTCCTCAAAGGAGGTAATAACGTATGAAGTACTGAGTGCTGTAGGAGTTGTAGTAATCTTGAGTTGGATTTGACTTGGGGAAATAAAACTCTTGGGGCTTATTATGTTTAAACTACCTGATTCTTATCAGGCATTCATCTTCAGGTGTATGTTTATCAAATGTCCTTGGGGCATTTAAGTGCTTGAACTTTAAAGGCTTACAGAATGTGTATTTCATAAACAATTAATGGGTTTTAGTTTTCATTAATTGCTAACTTTCTATCTAATACAAGTTGCTGTCTTGGTATGATGGGGTTTTAGAACTGGAGGAATTATTTTTGTATTGCAGCTTTACTTCTGGCTGCCTTGCCAAGATGCATGCAGCTGTGCAAATACGTCTTGTTTGAGGGTGACAAATGGCATGACACTAGATCTGTCAAGACTGCAAATACTTCTCACATCATTCCTTTGACTAGTAGTCTGCTAGTATCATTTCAAGGAAACAGTCTTAAATAATGAGTTATTATACTTTCTCTCTCATTTCAAACTTCATATTGTCATCTACTAGCTGATTTTTATAGCGTAAGGTTAGTGTTTTTCGGTAGTTCTCTGAAGAACTGATTATATCTAGTTTGTCCATACTGCTTCGTGACAAATGTGATTTTTTTTTGCTTTTTATAAAGAATCAGGAAATTGGCTCAAAATGCTTTAGCCTGTTAACAGCTGCCTTTTTTCTGCAACTTTGTCATAATTTGAAATACGAATTTTTATTGAAAAGCTAGAGTGTCTATTTCTTACATATGGTTAATGAAAATAACATTTTTCAAAGTCACTGGAATGATTCATCTTCTGATTTCTCTGTGCATTTTTTCTCTAATACAACTTTGTGTTTAAAAGCAGCTTGGATTTTTTTTTTGACACAACTGCAGATTGCAGGTTAAAAAGTATTTTCATTTTTTAAATGAAATTGATTATATTATTGCATTTTGTAATAGAAGCTTCATTGTGCATTTTTTGGCAAGTTTTCCTTTTCCTTTTATTTTCTCTCCCTGGTATTTCTCTTAATTATACAGACTTCAGTACAGATCTAGTTTTTCATGACAGAGAGTAATGGCTTATGCGTTTGTCAAGATACATGACTTTGTTCAGAATTAGTAACTTTTCCATTGAAATAATGTTGAACTTGTTTATTCCACTCTATTTGTAGGAGTCATTCAAATTCTATGTGGAAGAATGGAGGAAAAGAAGATTGGAAGCATCATAAGCAGTCTTTTATGCTTTAGTTGTTTATGAAATTAAGTATTATATTCAATAAAAACTCAAAAAAAAAGCATGCTGTTCTGTGTAATTTTTAATATAAATCTGTGTTAAAACAGTGCTTTCTATAGCTGTAACCAATAGAAACTCATTAATAGAAATGCTTTTCTCATGTTAAAATTGCTAATGAAATATCATTACGCTGCTTTCTGGGCTACTTCTAATTTGATGTGTGTCCGACTATAACTTGAACTGTATTTTGACTACTGTTGTCTCACCAAATATATGTATATCAAGAAAGTTGCCAGAGGGGTATGCAACTGTAACTTCAATGAACTGTGTTATACTTTGTTGTTGTTTGACTGGTCAATGTAGTTGGAAGTGAAAGTGGAAGGGTAAATAATGTCATCTTCTGGATTCATCTGTATCTGTACAGAAAATAAACACATCTTTTTTTTTTTTAGATTTCCCCTAAATGTACCTCTTGTGTTATTATCCTATAGGGTTTGATATTACAAAGACAAAATACACATTCTACGCAATGCCAGAATTATGGCATTGTGTGCAATGATGACACAAAGATAAAAGGTGTATAGAAAACAGTCTGTATCTCTGTGAATACTGATGAAAAGCCACAAATGCATGCATCAATATAACAAGTGGAAGGCAGTGTCTGTGTAGTACTTCAGACAGGTTTTAATGAACTTTGGAATTGGATTCCCCGCAGATGGCTGCAAATGAAGGTTTGCTACCATGTGTTTTCTAACTTAGTTATTCTTTACATTTTCAGTTTATTAACCTTGCCTGTTCCCACATAAGTAGGCCTGTGGAAGTGAAAAATTCACCTGTGCGTGTGAGATTTGGGTAGTTAAGAAAGATTTGTACTCTAATCTTTGCTATGTCTCAGGAAGAAATTGGGACCCAATTTTCTTAAGTAAAATTCCTGCTGTACTCACTCTCTGGTGCAGACACTGTGTCGTTGCCACAGAGAGCAGAGCTCAGTGCTGCCCCTCTGCTCCCTGTGAGGAGCTGCAGCCGCTATGTGGCCTCCCCTCAGCTCCTCTGCTCTGGGCTGAATAAACCCAGAGACCTTGGTGCTCCTCACACACCTTGCCCTTCAGACTCTTCACTGCCTTTGTAGCTCTTTGTTGGGTGCTCTTAATAGCTTTATGTCCTTTTTGAACTCTGGTGCCCAACCCCCGACCCAGTGCTGGAGGTGAGGTTGATCAGCCCTATGGCAGTGCTGGGCCTGGGGCACTCCAGGGTGCTGTTGGCCATTTGGGCTGCCAAGGCACACTATCTACTGAATTAGTGGTGTAGTTTTATGGTGGCATTTGCTACTTTGCTTACAAAGACTATGGGGACTTCACACAGAGATTTTAATTGGGGCGGAGGGGGAGTTGGTAACATCTGATTTTAGAATTCACCACAGGGTATTAACCTGTTCTAGAACGAAGTGGAAAAAGCTGGAAAGTCTTTAAAACCATCCTCTTATGAATGCGGTGGGTTACATGGAAAGAAGACTGTACCTCCATGGTTCTAGCTGTCTGAAACTCTTTCTTCCTAACTGTCAGAAAAACGCTAACAATTATTTCATTTTAAAAATGGAGATGCAGGGTTTTTTTATGGCTGCCTATTGACAGTGCTCAGTCTTGGTGTCTGACTCTCCATAATCAGTGCTGGCGTGCATTTGTGTATCTAAATTGCCTGATTTAAACTCTCCATAGAAAAAATGCTAAGATTTTGTCATTGGAATTTGCAAATTGAAAGTGAGTGTGATAGTCTGTAACTGACAATATTGATTTATTTTTATTTCTCAAATTGTTTTTTGAGGGACCTCATTGGAACTTACGGGCTGAGTGAACCCACTGTTGTGGTGATTAAACATTAGTGAGGCACTATGGGAGCAAAAGAACAAACTGTCCCAGAGTTTTGTGGCAACAGTGACCAAGGTACAAGCTGACCACTTGGGATCATGCTTCAGTAGTTGTGGCCCACATGTTATAGCAGGGCTGGGGTGGCAGAGATTGTTCAAAGAGTAGGTAAATCCTGCCATTGTGTGATCTACTTCTGACTTTCTATTCCAGTAAATGTTTCATCTACAATTAAGGAATGATTACACAGAAGAGTGCAGTCTCTCCTGTCTTTAAAATGTGGGACATTGAGGGACTGGTGCCATGCTGGGACACTGTCACCTCAGTCTTAAGCAAATGTTATGCTGGGAAGGTTTTGCAGAATCGGCATTTGTGCCATCTCTTCTAGAATACGCTTGAAATGATATTTCTTGTGCATTGGTGTGCTATGGGACTCAGCTACGTCAAGCATGAAGAAAAGCAGAGTTTAGAAGGTTAGCTTTTCTTCACCAAATATGCAGACTGTTTTGCTATTTCTTCTTCGTATTCAAAGAAGGAAACCTGTGAAATGACAAAATGCAGAATGGCAGTCTTGCAAACTTGTCAGAGTGACTTATTTGTCCTGTTAGAAAACTTACTCTGTCATACTGACCGTAGCACTTATTCCTTTAAAGGAGATAAGAATTATTTGCCACTGGCCAGTGGGTAAGTGGGATTGTGCCTGATTCAGGACAGGTGTGGCATCTGTGAGATGGAAGCACTTTTCCAGAGGCTTCCTTGGGAGGCTGAGAGCATGCTGACATGAAATGACCCGACATCTTCCTGTAAAGAGCAAATCGTGTGAACATGCATGTGTTTGCATACTAGTGTGCCCTGATTGGGGTTGAGAGGACTGGAAAAAGCTTGCTGCTTGAATTGAAATGATTTAATGTTGTTTCTGTGACCTGTGCCACATTAGGGACTCTGCTCCACCACCCCTTGAGATTTGGGCAGGATAAGGCTGCTTCTTGGTTTTTTGGGGTTTTTTAAGCTCAATATATAAAAAGTTTATTTGTTAACTACCAATATAGTAATTTTGCATCACAATAATTATATGCTGTAGTTCTATCCTTATCTACTGAAACAGTTCATCCAACTTGCTGTCTCCTGAGACCCTTTTCTATAGAAATCGAGCTTGATAGGTTAGTAGTGTTCTCTACACTCTCATAACATGTGCCCAGTGTTGAAAATTGAGTAGTGGAAGGAATCATATCTTCGGTAGTAGTGGCTCAAAAGGTTTTTATAGATTGAGTGCCTGAGTCAGCAGGAATCCAGCTTCATTTTACAATAAGAAGCTGGGATTATAGCACTGATGGTAGGAGCATAAGTGCACATCATGACAGAAGTGGGCTGGAAACATTCACCAGAGCACCACTGACTGTATTTCTATTCTCAAAGGTGTGATGCTTCCAGAATGTCCGAGAACACAGTTTAGGAGCAAGCAGCAGAAGCGATGAATATGACCAGGAGATTGTGCTGTTCAGTGATCGTTGTGAGAAATGTGTCAGGACCTGGAAGGCAAATCCGATTTCCAGCACCACTACATTGTTTAAGTAAAGCTGAAGAAGTGAACAGGTAGGAAATAGACTGGCATAGAATTTAACCTTTTCAGTAAAAAGAAATTCTGTTACTTAACATTGTTCCTGTAATTTCTGTGTAAGGTTAACTGCATAAAGAAATTACCTTTGCAGAATGGTTGCAGCCTCTGGAACTTTGCCAGTGATTTTGAGGATCAATAACCAGGGGAAAGGTAATAACCTTTTAAATTAGTGGCTCTGGTCAAGACTGTAGTGTAAACCCAGGATGTATCTCTGAGTGTGCAGATTCTCTGCTACATTAGCAAAGCTCTGGGTTTTCCTTCCCTGGAAATAAGAGCAAACATGGAAGCCCAAGGTTTGAGTTTTCAGTTTCCTGTAATTACAAAAAATGAGATAATAGAAACTGTCTTATGCAGTACCTGCTATAGACGGGAGTTCCGTGTTGATCTACTTTTAGATAAAACCATTTATGCAAGGTTTCTCTCTGATACTCTTCAACCCCTATAGTACAATTGCTAATTCTTCACAGCTGCTCGTGTGACAATTATAACACCATAATAAAGCAGTGGGATCTATAGAACTGCAGCAATAGCTACACTCCCTTCTGCAGTTTTTTTTTTTTTTTTTCCCATAGCTTCTTTCATCAGAGCTAAAAGCGATGATCATTTGAAGGCCCTGACTTCACTGAGTTCGTGCCTCAGTGGTGCTATGAGGCATGATATTTGGATTGGTGTTGGCCATAAGAGGAACAAGCTAGCAGCTCTAGTGCAATGCCTTAGGTCTGATTCCATGGCAAGTGGATAAGACACTCAACACATTGGGCCAATGGCAGTGCCAGTGTGGGTCCTTACCTTCCTCATGGCTCCCACTGTGTCATCGTTTTCCAGAAGTCACAAAGAAAGCTTGTTCCAACCTCATGCTTCTCAAGTCAGAAAGCAACTATAGAAATAAGTGCATTTTTGGTAACGTAACTTAAGATGGCTGTGAATATGAGCCTGAATATAGGACACAGGTTAGTACTGGGACTCGTGATTTCTTAGCATGTTCTGATATTGAAGTTGCAGACTGAGAAGAAGCAGTAATCAAAGAAGTGAGGGTGCTGAGCCTGCCAGCTAGGTGCACTCGAAACACTTTCTAGGTAAACCAAAAGCAAAACAAACCGTTCTCCTGGGTACTTGCACAGTTTCCTAGGATTTCTTTCTGATTAATTAAGATAGCAGCAGGAGCAGTTCCTGTGGGCAAGTTGGTTTAACTGTAAATCACTCCTAGCAATCATCAATTTTTAGGCCTTTTGGAACACTTTGTAAATGAAAGTTACAATCTGAAAGTCAGGGTAAAAAGTGTATGCTCAATGAGAAAATCATTATGTTCCATCCTCACCATGTGCACTAATGCATGTCCCTCTGTGCCACGTCTACAAGCTCTTGAACACCTCCATGGACAGTGACTTCACTACCTCCCTGGGCAGCCTTTTCCAATGTCACGCTATCCTCTTTGTGAAGGTTTTTTTTTTCCTAATACCCAGTCTGACCCTCCCCTAGGCACAACTTATGGCCATTCCCTCTCATCCTATCACTAGTAATGTGGGAGAAGAGACCAACCCCCATCTCACCCCAGCCTCCTTTCAGGGAGCTGTAGAGAGCGCTAAGGTTTCTCCTGAGCCTCCTCCATACTGAACAATTCCACTTCCCTCAGCTGCTCTGCATAACACTCATTCCCAGACCCTACACCGTTTTCATTGCCCCTATGTGGACATGCTCTAGGATTCATGGTTTTGTTGATTTAGCCTGCACGTCAAACGTTAATGCACAGATAAAGCAAACAATACCACAAATCACACCTAATAACCCAGTCAGCATTCCATGCAGGGGGAAAAAATCACAGATCTGGTGTGATGGCTGAATACACACACATACACACGTGTATGTGTATGTATATGTAGTTTGTGGGTGCGTGTGTGTGTATATATATATGTATATATATGTAAACTGTTAGATTTATTAAAAAAAAACCCTTCAATATTCATCTTTCCTTTATAGTTTAAATGACAGTCCTATTTTTCATCTTCTATAGCACATATAAAATATTGAGCTGCAAACTGTTTTTGTGCCAGGGAATGCAATTTCTGCATTTGAGTGTCTTTCTTACTGTCATCAATAACATTATAAATTTGTCTAAATTCAGCAAGTAAAAACAAGGTTGAAAACTATGTTTTATACCACTAGCTGCAGGGGGCATAAAATTACGGTAATTTGTGGCTTTGCTATTGTCAGTCATGTACAGGAGTTTTTTCAGCAGAAATTTATCATGCGCCCAGCACTGAACGTACTATAATGCTACAATATGCCTTTTTTTTTAAATGCAAAAGCCCTGAGAAATTCCCAATGAAGTAAGCGAAGCTAAATGATCATTCACCTTTCTTTTGCAGCTTTTAGAAGGGAAAAATGTGAGGTGCGCATGTCCAAGCATCTTTGCAGTGCTGAGCTCTGCTGTGACCAGGAAGCATGCTTTTGGGCTGCATCAGGCCAGATCCTGTCCTATCTTTCAGTTCATACAATCATAGAGTCGTTTGAGTTGAAAGGGACCTTTAAAGGCCTTCCAGTCCAACTGCCTTGCAATGAATAGGGGCCACCACCAGTTACATCAGGTTGCTCAGAGAGAATTAGAAGGTTGGGGTGTTTGTTGGTAGGCAGCCAATAAGGTAATATGCGGTTCTTTTAGGGTACTTCTTGGCACCATGATTTTGTGTCACAAGCAGGAAGGTGTCCCACGTCAGGAATGAGCTGCTAAAAGAGGCAATGAGAGGCAATGCTGTACCACAGCTCCTGTGTTTTCTTCCTCTGACTTTCTCAGTGAAATGTGATTTCTGTCATAGTTCCTGCAGCTTCTTTCTGAATTCTTCCCCAGTCCACAGGAAAAGAAAGCAGGCCAAGATAGTGTCTTGAGGAACCATGGCATTAGCTGGTGCCTTGTACTATAGCTGCCAGGCTCTGTGATGTCATTGAAAATGATGCGCTTTGTACATTTTGCTTTGGACTGTTTGTGAATGTTCGTAGATTTGTTTGCTGTGCCTTTGCTTGAAAATCCAGTGCTTCAGTAGAGCTGACTGTCACTGACTGTCTTTGTGGGCTTATTTGCTCGTGTACAAAACACAAATTCTTTTTGATGCATCATTTGTTTCTTCACTGTGTGAATTCTGGCCAGAATTTCAACATTTAACTCACTTGTTAAACGTGAAAAATGTACATGAGGCAAAAATGGTACTAAGGTATGCTTAGTAAGGTTAGTAAAATCTGAATGAGTCTGATTAGGTGTTTGAAAAGGAGCAAACGTGTTGTTAAGGGAGGTGCTGGTTCTGGAGCAGTGATGGGAAGATGGAGGGGGGGGGCGTCTTTTTGCCCTGCAGTGTCTCAATACTGGAAGCATTAAAGAATGGAGTTGTGATCACAAAGGCACAATAATTCCCCACTAAATCTGCAATTTGGAATAAATCCATCAGTTAGATTTTATGACAATATAAATGCCAATAATTAGTTTTCTAATTAATTACGTGAATTGTGAGCTATCTATAGGCATTCTGTGTACGGATGGTTGGGTATGTAACCTGACCATGTGGACATCCCTCTGTATGTATATGAATACAAACGCGTGCAGACACATATATGCTTTTTTAAAGTTCATCAGTCCTTAAAAGGGTTAAGCGGTTTTAAAATTACCTCAGCCCACTGCTTAAACATTGTTGCCTTAATTAATAGCTGCTAACATATGAAGGGCTTGTCTTGGCTCTCAGAGGGGGAAAAAAAAAGCAGCATGTCACAGAGCTCCATGTGCACTGCTTCTTGTCTGCTGCCATCAAAATTAGTCCCTGCGGCTCAAACCTGCAAGGTTTATTATTTCTGGTACAAGTGGACATACCAACACCTGTAATTTTTACTGATAGATTCTTCCTGAGTAGCGTGTTGTCTGTGGGTTTTTTTAAAAGTGTTTTGTGATGGTGATGGTTTCTCTGGGGTTTTTTAGGTTTTTCTTTTTTTTTTGG
>PPHD01000012.1:146349-211723 GCA_002909625.1 Bambusicola thoracicus
GGTCAATATTGTTACTTGTTGTCTACTTAAATGAAAATGAGTGGCTATTGATACTTGTTACCAATTTAGCATTTCTGAATGCATTTTGCAATTAGGAAGTATGGGAAGAAAGTTTCAATATCTTCTTATTAATTTTGCTTAATCAGACTGAAAACAGATCCTTTTCAAATGAGTTAAAGCATTTTGGAGTACTGCCTTTACCCATGATACAAGATACGAAGCTGTGTGTCCATAATGTTTCCCAGGGCTAAGATTCTTTATCTCTTTTGCCCACTGAAGAGAGACTTGCACAAACTTGGTATGGACACTGGGGAAGAACATCCCACCTCTCCTGCGACTGAAAGGTACTTTCAACATCTTAAGTCATGAAAATGTTTTTCTTATCTATTTAAAGATAAGGCAGTGCTTTTAGTACAGAGGTGTTGCACCAACATGTGGTTTTGTTGTCCATATATGGCTTTATTTGTGTGGCATCCATATAACCAACACGGATTGCATTGTTATTATTTTTCTGAGTTCGATGTATTGTCCTTAGAAATCCTGTTGTTGCTTGAATTTGATGTTTTTATTCCTGAATTTCATGTGTATGCAAACTGAAGCCTGATGGCCTGGTAGGTCATTCATTGGCAATCCAACCAGCAGTTGGGCAAAGTGACTTGGAAGGTGCTGAGAGTCCAGTGCTGTTGCCTACAGCAGCAGGGGCCATGGCTTACAGCTGAGGAGACCTCCCCTAAGGCTACCCAGGAGAATGAAAGAGAGCAAGGATGGCTGTGGGGGAAGTCTTGGGGCTGCAGCACCATTGGTCTGTTAGATAGCGCTCTACTTGAAAGTGAAATCTGTGTGACTTGCGGCATAGTGAGCTGATGTTGGCAGGTGAGGAACAGGCAGAAAGAAGAGTTCAGCCTTAGTTAGAACTCCCTTGCTAATAATTTGTTTTTGCAACAACTCTGCTGTTGAGGCATGAAACCTTTTCCATACAGAAGTAGCATGGAGCAGGATGGGAATGTCAGAGGCCAAATTATGCAGCGCACTGTGAACCTCACTGCAGAAGTGCATAGTTCCCTCTAAACTTGCAACACTCTCCAACTCCTGGGAGTGTGAGTGGGGCAGGTTGTGTGTCATCCACCCACTCTTCCCTTTGCTCTTCCCTGTACACAGCCCCACGGCATGCTATTGTTAGATATGAATGCTAATTGCTGGTATTTCAAGGCTCCTCTCTTCTTATTGCTAAAGCCTGTAACAATAATCACAGCCTATATTCCCCATCTCTAGGCATCAAGGAAACGAGATATGATCACAGGCAATGTGCTAATGTAATTGTAGTATATAGAATATGAGCATTTTCTATGTAAACACAGGCCTGGCCACATCCTATGATAGCTCTTCCTACACTCCGTAAGATGGCTGTTCCTAGGCTCGCAACTCAAGTCCCCATTATGTATATATCTATCCTTGTCATAACACCACCTCTGAAACACTCACACCGCTTGGTCCTGCTGCATAATGTTAAGAGGGTGGAATTTTAAATTGAAAAAGGCTGTTTAAGTAATGTCAGCAGCCTGACTAATTTCACAAAAGGAAGGAAATTCAAAGTTAAGGCTATGGTATATTCTTATCTAGATGCCTGCAGATTTCCATGCATGACAATATGCCCCTAAAATTCAGAGCTGTCCCTTATGTCTTTAATTTCTCCCATTGTGTCTCTCCTTTTTTTATATTAAACATCAAAGTGAATTCACAACAGAGAGTCAGCCTAGAATTTAATCCTCTAAATACCTTGAAAATAGAGGTTTAGACTAGAAGTACCAATATATACCCTTAAAACTTCAGAGTAATATAAAAGAGATTCTAATCACAACAGATCATTACAAAGAAGAGTAAACCACTTTAAAAAATTAAGTGTCTCAAATATAATAAAAAGGAATAATTAAGAATCAAACAGGAAGCTGCTACTCTGACAATTTAATGATGCTGAATTGGACTGAAAGAATTGGCTTTGCCATTAAAAGGCAATGAAAATCTGATAATTTCAAAATGGCACTAGGGTAAGATCAAGCGTATTCTTCCAAATCAAATGCAGCAGAACCAGAAAGAAATGGTAGACTTTCCCTCAGAAAAACCTTGGAGTGCTTTGGACTCCTGCTGCTGCCTGGAGCTGAAGCTGTTATTCTATCAGATCTGCTTAACATCTTCAGACTGGGGTCTTCCTGCGAGTTTATTACCGTGTGGAACCTGTGGAAAGCAATGTGGCAGCCCTTCCCGCTAAATGGAAATAATATAACATTGATGCTCATCTGTTCTAATTTCATTTTCTTCTTTTTTTATTGTTATTAAAAATGAACAGATTTACATAAAAGCATCCAGGGCATTATAGCCAATTGCACTCCATGCAACATACCAGCAAATGGAAGTAGAATAGATGTACTTCGCTTTTCTGATGTGAATGAGCCCAGAGATATGCATCCAAATGTTTAAAACCAAGCAAGTTAATCTTATAAAATGCTCATAACAACTGTACACCTAATTTGCACCTGCACTTACCATGACTGTGTGTGAATTACAGCCATTTGTTTATTGTTAGGAGTTTTGAGTATTGTGTCTTATGGCTGAACTTAATAAGCTGCACAAGTGCAGCATTTCATAGGTTGCGCCATTAGATCTTTAATTACCAGTGAGCAGTTTTGCTACTTCCTACCTGAGAATCTTAGGAACCCAAACTGGCACATTGCTGATTTGTACTGCTATGGAGAAAGATATGATTAATAACAATAAGTTGATGTGTATTTATGCTGTAAAAACAGACCCAAGGAGGTAAGGTAGAGGTAGGCACAAGAAATCATATATACAGTGAGAAAATACTTATTTTGAGCACCAGGAGCATCTAACTGGAACACAAGAGCGAAGTCTTAAAACATACAAGCAATTAGAAACAATACAGGATAATTAATAGTTGAGTTTTTCATCCTTGCATGTTCTCCTGAGGCTTCAGTGAAATCTTCCCGTTGCTCTCCTCTGCACTGTTTGTATTAGTGCAGAGTGTTATACAAGCTGCAGAAAGTAGTCTTTCACGTGTGCTGATCTCACCTCCGTAGGATCACCATACATTCAAATGCTGTGTGGCCTGGAACATCAGCTATTGCAGTGTCAGATTAGGTCCTTTTAAATAGATAGCCCATCGCTTAGGATATTTCAAGCAGTAATTAACTGATGTAGGTGTCACCTATAAACCTGAATGTCCAACAAATAAATTAAAAAAAAAAAAAAAAAGTCTCAATTTTATTGCAGTTTGTCTGATTAGAGAACAACCTGGCTTCCAACTCCTGGTCTTCTGCTGCCATCCTGTGGCGAACTGGACTCACTTCATGCAGCGCAGCTCAGCCATTGCTGGCTCTCCCAGCACCTCAGCAACGCACACCAAAAATAAGCTTATGGGCTTCCCACGTTCTCCTGCAAGGGACGCTGTAACCTGCTGGCCCAGCTGCATGCTTTGCTGTTACCAGTCTTGGTTTGATTTCTGCTTGATGAACCTTAACGATAGGTAGTATAAAAGCAGGAAACAGAAAATATTGCCACCGATGATGATGTAGCTTATGTAGAGAGGCTCTGAATCCAAGCCCAGAGCTTTGGTTACCTGTAATCACAGAGAACAGAAAATTAGGAACTGACAACATATTTTTCTAATGAACTATTGAGATTTTTATTAGGGAGTGACTTACAAGTTTTCCTGGAATTTTTATTGTAATGTTCCCAAAAGACATATCGTACATGGAATCAGTGAACTGAATTTGCATCATGCCTTGGAAATTCCATCTGAGAAAAGATACCTTAGAAACCCAATATGGAACTGGAAAAAAAAGAAAAAAAGGCAGGAAAAATGTGTATAAATAAGCAGGACTGCTGTCTTGCTGCCAAGCATAACAGGTTTCTCTAACTTCTTGACAACCAGAGGCTGTAAATGTATAAGAGTTTATTATTGGACAAAATACATTATTTTGTGGAGATATGTAAATTAGGTGAAAGCTAATAACTGTATCCATCAAATTCCTGCTGTCTACTAAGCCTCACTGGAGTTCAATCTTCATTTACTGAATGTAATTCACCTAGAGACCAGGTAACACTCCAGATTTTCACTAATGCTTTTTTGGATCAAACTTATCATTATCTCACTTCCAGATGGAGGAACTAATGTAAAATGAACTCCACTCTCACTGTAAAGCTGGGGATAAAGCAGTGTTTTCCTACATAAGACTCAGCCACACTGCAACCAGTTGCTGATGCAAACCAATGGTACAGTTTGGAGGGACATTGGGAGATTTGCTTTACCTGTCCACAGTTGTTCCAGGCTTATCACAAAACCACCACTCAGGTAGAATGAAGTGAAAAGGACATTGCCAAGGAAAGCTGAGAGCTGTAACGTTGGCAGCAGCGCTGCCACCCAGAGTGCCATTGCACGGGCACAATATACAGCCAGCCACACCGAGAAGAAGTTCAGCAGAAAATGTTCTGCTTCAGGAAATAGATTTGTCAGCCAGTAGATGGGAACCCCATAAATTATAACGAAAGCGCAGTGCTCGGGGAGCTCCCCCAAAATCTGTTCAGGAAGGGGGGAAGAGAAAAGAGACAGAAAAATAAGTTACACAACAATCACAAAATTTTGAGATGTGCCTTAATGTATTTATGAACTGTTTAGAAAAGCTTCAGGAAATGCCCCCTTAGAATGCAATTGCTGTTTTTTCCATCATTCTGACAATTCCTGTAACTAACTGTTAAATCACTATGCCTTTTGTTACAGATTAGATATCTTGTTTTGTTATGGTTTTTGCTGTTCCTAAGAACTGAGGAGGCTTTCCCTAAGGACTAGTGTGCCTGAGAACAGGAGTAGTGTTAGTGGCTCACTGTGAGCACGTGTTTTGTCCAAACTTGGTTGAAGATAGCATGACATCAGATTTGAAATAGGCTATTGATCACTTGCCCTCTTTGTCCCAGAGGCAGTCCAGCTAGCATCTACTTAACTTGCTGTCAAAGAAAAAGAAAGTATATATGCATATGTTTTGAATTTCTTCAAATATCTCAAGACATATTAGATATGTATATCTTTACATATATACACAGTAAATATGTGTAGATATACACAGCTCTGCATATATATATATGTATCACTGGACTATATATATATATGTAGTTACACGTGTGTATAAATCTATATACATGTAGTACAATGACTATTTTTTCCAAAGAGAGTTGCTACCATCCTCTAATACCAAGGTTGTAACAAATTACAACTACTCCTCTATGAATAATGTGCAATTTTTGTGACACAATGCAAAGAATATTTTTCTCTGGCAACCACTAATAAGCATTTAAAATCTTGTGCAGAAATGGAAACCTAAATTACAGATGCCATGGCAGGCAGAACTCATCTCACAGTGGCAACATCACAAAGAAGGGATTCTTCTAAACCCTTCTTCAAAAGAGAATGTAATTTTTCTTAAGTTTTAATTTATTTCCATGAAATCTAGCTCTTTATGCACTTAATACATTTGTTTCACTTTGATCATTACAGGCCCAAACAACTATTGGAAATCTAACAGCGTTTTGCCACTTCTTTTTTTACTTTTGGTGCAATTTAATATGAATACTCTGTTTTACAGATCAAAATGTAATCAAACTTTCAAAGATGTTCCAGTTAATGAAATATTAAGTTATATAAAACTGACAAGCCACCAAATTTGACTTCCAGAATTCCCAAGTTATGGCCATAGAACCTCAAAGACCCCAGCCGTGAGACATGGCAACAGATCTAAAGTAGTGTGAGGTTTAATCTATTAACACCAAGGAAGCAGAAATGATAGCCTTAGCTGGCAGACACAAAAGGGAAAAAAAAAAGTCTAATGGGAGCATGATTATTTGTACGAGGCTATGTGCTGTGCCATTGTTTTTTGTTTTTTTTCTAATCCATCTGCATGCATTTCCTGGTGACGCAACCACTTACCTTAGCAAAGAAGTACGGGGTAACGGAATACATTCCATTTTCCAAGTCAAGATAAAGCATTGCTCTTTCTGAATGACCTACAGGGTAGAAACAAACAGGCTGGTTTCACCCTAGAGTTGCATTTAGTAAATGTAATTTTTCATTGATTTAAGAATTTTCTGAATTTGATTTATAACGTTTGCAATAAAATTCACACTTACATTTGGCAATAACATCCAAAATCACCGTGAATGGGATTAGTGCACCTATCATGTACAGCAGCGCTGATGTGTCACGAATGGAGAGTCTGCTTTCATGGCCATAGTACAAAAATCCAATTAATAATGACATGACAAGGGCCTCAAATCCATGGACTAGTAATGTTGAAAGATCTCTGAAGTCATTGGAGACTTGACGACTATGGAAACAGCGACATTAATCATAAGGTATTATACTTAATAATGCCAGTTACATTCAGATATATTGCTTCAAATGCTCTGCTAACATCAGTTTGTTGAACGCGCTGACTCTGAGTAGGTCAGGAATTTGTCTATGTGCTTCCAAACGTTATTCGACTTAAAGCTATTGAGTGCCTGTAGTGTAGCTTTTCAGGTCTGAAATGCTGAAAAGTAGGCAGTGAGGCAGGAATATCTGGTTTTGGAGATGCAGAAGCAATTATTTCAGTAATAGAAGTGTCTTTTTTAAGGGCCTATAACACCGGCTGATACTAGCAATGATGGTCCATGTGTATTAAACAAGTTGGCTATATTTCTTTTGAGTACAGAAGCATGAATTTCAACTATCAACATCCATCCATGATTGCTCTAATCACTGAAGCCTCCTTGGCTTCAAATCTGAGGCAGAGGCATGAGGATGGCAATATCTGAGCCTACCACGAGGCTGCCCGGGCTTGCTAAGGGTTGGGTCACCTTGATTTGGAATGGAGATCAGAATGGAGGTACTCAAAACTGGGATGCACGTTCCTGAGCCTGGTGGCTCCTGCTGCTGCCAAAATCCTGCAGCAATGTGATCTGGAGATTATTTTTGTTTGGAAGGAGTGCTGGGCAGAAAAAGGGAATGCATATAGGACTGCTGCCCTACTCAGAGGATTGGGGTGATCTGGTATAGCAGTGCCTCTGCTCCATAGTTTGCTAGTACTAAACAAGCACTTTCAGTATGCTCTCACTTCACATTTTGTGCTACTTAATGCTTTAAAGTACAAATGAACACAATACATAATTGTTTATGCTGGAGATAAGGTTACCTTAATAATACAGTGAACTGTTTTAAGACTCCTGGTAACCGATCACTTGAACGGTATGGCATGTTGATAACCTCTTCTGGTTTTGAATGAGAGCTGCCCAAAAGAAAAGAAAAGAACATGAAACTAGCTGACGTTGTAGCAGTTATTCCAGATCTGTCATATGCCTCTGTTTTCTTTACCTTTGCTTGCTGGTAGTGGTCACAACACTGTCACCTTCACTTGCTTTCCATAAGAAATCATCATGATCTTTGATTTTTTCTTGGAACAAGGTGGCAAGAGTATTTGCTCTTTTTAAGCTTTCCATCTCCTTTTCTGTAGTCTGTTTATCAATGCTGGTCAGGTCAACTGCAAGATATTATTTGATATGATACTGTATGCTACAGATATGATAACTATATGATGCATTTAGAATCAGAAATTTCATCATGAACAGACTGTATGACCTGTGTGCATATATTAAGCTACAATGGTTAAAACTTTATTAGTTACTTTAGGTGGATACTGAGAAAGCCTGAGAATATTAACCAAGGAAGACATAGTAGCAGCAACAGTAGTTCATTTAGCTTTTTAAAAAATATTATTATTAAACAAATTATTTTTCAAAATCAAAACCATCAGTACTATTTTCCAGTGCTGACCTACAGTGTAGAGTGACAATATCTGATATTTAGCAGATGCTTTCTGAGAGAATCTGCACATTTCTTAACTCATATTATTGAGCTGATCTTCTCTGAACCACGCTTTAGCAGAAGTCCACCAGAAAAATGAGTTGCAGTCTACCTTATTTAACTCTTCCCTTCTGATGTGGTCCCCCATTTCTTTTATCCACCACACTTTCTGTAATTCCATGTGTTTCTGCATTTCTGTATTTCTTTCAGGTACTCCTACTTGCCGTGGCATTCTCTGCTATTGTGTTCTATTTCTACCTTCCATCTGCCCATATTCTCCGCCCTTCCTATCAGTTGTGGCTCTGTGCATTGCACTCAACAGCCTTCCACCTTCTTTTCTCATCTCTCCCTGCCTCTGAATCCGTAGGGGGTTTGTCTCCCAAGGACTCTGTTTTCATACAGGAGTGGCTGCAGGACTTCCTTAAGGTTGTGCAGGACTGCTCTGAACCATACTGGTGACAAAGGTCTTTTTTTCAGGACCAGATATTAAGATTAATTTCTGTCTTATCTCTGTGTGGCTGATAAGAACTGACAGTGGCTGCCACATAGGCACAGTCAGAGGTTACTCTAATGCATTGCGGTCGTTGTCCTTGCTAACTTGAATGCAAAGACCTGAGGGCAACAATGAAAGCAGCAAAGGCAGCCTCTGTGGTAAATACTACTGCGATTAGATCAACAAGGTGAGATTCCCTTTGAATGATGCAGAAAAAAACAGAAGAAAAATGGATTTGGGACCATGTAGTTAAATTTCTTTGAGGAGAGGAATCAAAAATTAATGCTATATGTTTGTTTTTTCCTCCTTTCCGATATGCTTTGTTGAACAGCAGTCCTCTTTTCCATTTACTGTTCCAGGTACATATTATTCCTCCCCTTGGGAAACTAGCTTCCCGTGTATTTCTTGAATCTAATTCAAAGAACCAACTACAGAAGGAAATTGATCAGCTCATCCAAGTCTTTCTCAGTGAGGGTAAAACTTTCAACAGGTTGAAGCTTGGGAATGAGTGTGCTAAGCTTGTGAAAGCATTGCTACATCTGGCATGGTTAGGAGGAGGATTATTTAAAATTGACTTTTTCTGCTTATTTTTTGTTCCATTTCCTGTACTGACAAATAAGGATTATATATATCTTAAAAAAAAAACCTTACTACAGTATTGATTTGAGTCAGTGATAAGCCATGTCTAAAGCAGGTCAATAAAAGTCAATATTTGCTGATACACCCACAAAAGCAAATGACTTCCAAAAATCTTTTTTAAGACAGTACTTGATACTAACCATAGAAATCTGCAGGATTGCTGTACCTTGGGCAGGGGTAGCCTAGTTCTGTGAAATACTGGACCATGTCTCTAGCTGCTCCAGAATAGATGGTGACTCCAGAAGTCATCAGAAGAACTAAATCGAACAGTTGGAAAATATCTGACCGGGGCTGATGAAGTGAAAGAAGAACTAATCTGTTTCCTCTGGCCAGTCTGGATAATGTTATCACAAGGTTATGTGAGGTGAAACTGTCCAGTCCTGATGTGGGTTCATCAAGTATCAGTATTCCTGCCAAAGACAGTGAGTTTAGCTGATTTGGAAAATATGTTCTAAGTGAAAAGCTATTAGCACATGAAATCTCACAGATACGTTCCTTTTAAAAATTCTGAAGTGTATTCCATACCAGAATCATATAGTATTTAATCATGACAAAAAAAAATTCTGCTATTCTTTTGAATATAATAACTAAGAGTAACTTTTAAATGTTGTCTTGCTCCTACTGGAAATAAGAATAATGGTTTTTTATTTCCATAGGGATGAAGACTTAGGTTCTTTATTAAATTTACGTTCTTCTCTGCAGTTGTTGTACTTTGTACAAAAATCAAGTATGTGAATATTCAATAGTAATAGTTTTATTTTCTAACTGCTGAAATATTTAGATCTTACATTATTACATTATTTGTGTAAATTCTCACATTATTACTTTTCATAGCTTCTCCTCACAATCCGTGATCTATTTCATACCTATTCACATCCACATATGAAGAGTTATGCATATGCTTAAATTTTTTGTTGTTGCTGTTGTTTTGCAATTGATTGCTAAAAACTTGCAAGGATTTCATTGCTTTGCAGTGTTTATGTTGTTAAGGAACTTAATGGCCTCAGTATGCGCAAGGCAATATCTGTACACAGACATGGTTTCTGTGATGAGGGATAGAATTTATGATTGAAACGTAAAAAAATCTTTACTTAGATTTCCTTGAACTATTTTTTTTTTATGTCAGTACCAGCACATCTATTCCTGAGCATCACCTCTTACAAAAAAAAGGCTTCTGCTTTCACAGTAATAGCAGAAGTATAACTCTATATAAGATGGAACTTTTCAGATCCATTTCCAAGTGTTTCCAAGTGGAGTTAGAAGGGATGAAAAGAAACGTTACACAACAAGAGGCTCAGCCAAGATTATTGGTAGTGTTGTTATATATACGAGCAGGTCAGGAATTCACTCCAGCAAAATCAATTGCAGATTTAGCCTCATCTTTTGCTTCTATGAAGAGGATGGGCATTTTTAGTGGCATAAGCCAGCCACGTCAGAGAGTTGCGCAAGAGTGCAATGACTTCCTGTACTGCCAAGAGAATGGCCTTCACTGTTAACATTTACTTGTGAATAGGTCAGATTGAAAGAAAGAAAAGCAATCCAAGGTTTATAAGAGATAACAAAGCCTCCAAAGTAAATTGTGGCATACAGTCACAAAGGGCTGTGAGGGTGACTTCTGGGAACATACAGTGGTTTGATTGAGGGTGAGTGGATGCTTCCAGAGGGGACTCTGCCTGCCTCTGTCACTGCTGCTGCATTGGCAAAGCTGGCAGAAGCGAGAGAGAGCAGCTAAACATCCCTCCAGGACTCCTCCAGGTAGTCCTCCCTCCGGGGGCAAACCTATGTATGACTTTTCTCTGAATCATCTCATGTTCTCTAACTGCCCTATTTCCCCCAGGGGTTTGTGGTGAGCACAAGGAAGTTGTCTGGGTTTTGCTCACCTGGGTTCCAGAGCAGCTGCACACCAATGCTCACCCTCCGCCTCTCGCCTCCTGAAATGCCACGGAGGTACTCATTCCCTACCCTCGTGTTTGCACACTGCCGCAACCGTAGCTCTGCTATTACATCTTCCACCTGGGGGAATAAAAACAAAACAGTTCACTTGCGCATCTGTGTCCAGAAAAAGCAGAAAATATAGTTGACGTAGTTAAAATTCATCTGGATAATATGGTGCTGTCTGATCAAGAGTCACTTGAAAACAAATCTTGTTTTTAGAGATATCGTTAAAAATTGCTCAGCAATAGGCAGTATTTCTCTTCTTTCAGCCTCTCCAGTGCTTTCTCTAGATCGTCATTTTTTGTGCAGTTTGGAACGATTGCTGGTTTCTATCTTGGAAATAAGAAAAAGGTTTATAACTCATAATTTAAATTAAAAAAATGCCAGATTAGCTGTTCTGACTCCAAACACACTGAATGTCTTGGATAACTTCTGTCAGACATGTTTTTGACAACTTTGTTTTTCCCCAACAGCTTAATTACCCTTTTTTGCCTTTGTGAGTCTGAAAAACACGCTGGAAGGCGCAGCCTGGCGATGAACAATAGCGTTTCTCTGACAGTCAGGTGAGGGAGCAGTCGGTCATCCTGCCTCACGTGTGCAATGCATTTCTTGACAAGCTGGGGAGTGCTGGGTTTGTTGTTGATCATGATATGACCAGACTTGATTTTGCCTCCGTGATCCCGGCAGGTTATCACATCAAGCAAGGATGTCTTTCCGCCAGCTAGAACAACCAGAATTGAAAAATAAGTACATTTCCAGAACTTTAATTTAAAAAGTGCTTTATACACAGAAGTTTTCATTCCCTAACTTCTTTTCCTAACCCTCTCTTTTGCTTTTCTAATGCTGCGAAGACAGAACGGTCTTGAAAGAGAATACCAACACCTGACTGCAAGCTCATGCTCAGGAGATCTCTCCCCTCTGGAACGGAGAACATGACTTCAACCTTTGTCATGTCTCAGGAGAGTTGGGTGGATGGGCTTTGAGGACAGCTCTGTGAATTCAAGAAGCAAGATCTCTCCTTGTGCCCCAGTCACCTTTCTTTTACCCTTTGGAGAGGTAGCTGAAAGGTGGAATCCTGGCCTGGCTGCAGGGCTGTCACCTAAACACTCTGCATGATCTTGCTTATTGGAAGGAGCTGTGGATTCAGAATTGGCAGCTGGAACAGCTGAAAGACTAAGGCATTGAATGATTATACTGACAATAAAAATCTTAATCATGATCAAATAGAAATTACTATGATTTGAATAAGACAAAAAGTCATTTAAATAATTAAAAACAGCTGGCTTATGTTCAGAGGTAAGGAAATGAAAACAATGTAATCAAAACATTATTTTGAATTAAATAGCAAATGACTTTTTCCCTTATGCTGCATGATACTCCAGGTAAACACAGAGCTCTCTCATTATGATTAGATGACATTTATTTCCAGATTTCCTGTTAAAAGATTAACTCCACATTTGTTTTCTAATATGTACATTTTAAAAAGGAAATCCATCCATCTGTAAAGTATGTATTGCTCAATTTAAGAGTGACATATTGATTACCATTGACATTGTGAAACTCATCAGTAGTTCATCCCATTTTACTAGGGCATTTGAAAAAAAGGATGATAAACAGCTTTTAAAAATAGTTTGACTAGTCTGCTAAAAGGGGTATATGTTCAGTGCATGTTATCTTACAGTGGTGGTATATCTATATCTCAATATGTTATTTCATCATAAGCTTTTTCATTTATTATGAGAAATCTCTAAGGTACAACTTCATTTTCATTACAGATACGTGCCAAGAAAAATTCCACACGACAATGGGGAAGAAAAACCGGAGACCTGTTTTGAACACACTGTAAGCCAAACGGAAGAGGAATTATCTTCTCAAGTTTTACATTAATTGATCTGAAGGTGATAGTTTATCCTATAAGAATTGTTTGCACGTGAAGGGAACTGTTATTTGTGGCTATGCTTTACCAGTTGCCACTGATCTTTGCAGGGTCTGGCTTCGTATCTGCTATATTACTGGGTGAGGTCTGCAATCTACATTTTTTTTTTTAGAAGAGCCATGAACCTTCTTCACATGCAGCAGAGGTGAGACTGCAAGCCACAGTTGCAACAGCACCTCACCGCATCTCAGGGAACAAAGAGCAAATATACAAGTCATAGTAAACATTGGTTTTGAAAACAAATTCAGAATACATGTTTCTCTACTATGATTCTTTGTTTTCTCACACTTAACATTTTAATGATGTATTTAAATAATGCACTTCCACTAGTTGTTTCTCAGCTAAATTTTGCTGTTCGAAGGACTGAGGAGTATTGTTTTCAATTGTGTACATTTTTCCCAAGGGTTGATCAAATCATGAAACGTAGTTGCTCTTACCAGTGCTTCCTATAATAGCTAGCATCTGACCGCTGTGAACTTTTAAATTCAGGTTCTGGATTATTGACATGTGAGAATCAGGACCTGAGTTCCAGGGCAATAGGAGTTGCATCTGCGTGAGTTTCTCGTACCAGGGAATCTGGGATGCCAGGTTAACCTAACAAAGAAAAAAACAAATCAATTCAAACAATAAACTACTTTGCGATAAATACTTTTGAATTTGTTACAAAGCATAGAATAAGTTAAAATAATACTGTTAAAATTCAGAAATACAGACAAAAAGTCTCTTCCAGAGAGACTTATGTTTGTTTTTCATCCTTTGCTTCTTATTTCTGTTAATCACCAAACCTATCTGTCCTGTATTGTACTGCTATTGTAGATTATTAATTTTTAATACAATTTAAGATTACTCAAAACTGGAAATTACCAAGCCTACTTCAGATGCCCCATGAGGAGACAAATTTCACTAGTTTCCTGAAATCCTCCTTAAGTTTGTTATCCATGTCATCCTGCCACATCTCCTGCATGCACATTCTTGCCAGCAAAGTCTCCTGCCATCTCTGGCTGGATGGAAAAGTCCCTCTGCTTCAGTTCTCAAAGGAGTAATTTAGCTTAAGACAGACACGATAGCCTAGAAACTGACCTCTTCTCCTGTGTCATCCTCTAGCTTTACTAGATATGTTTACAATGGAGCGCATAGTCAATACTACAGCCAAGAGCATGATCCTTCTTACAAAACTTCTGTATATTTTACTGTGCAACGTTTTTATGAACTTGAACTTCATTCCACTTCTAAAATGGCTTACAAAATGAAACAAGAACTGCTGGATATGATCCCTGCTCAAGGGAATTACATAAAGTAGAGTGTTTACCTGGTAGTTGAGTTCTTTGACCTCAAGAACATTTGATTTTCCGCTGTATGTGAAATACAGGCTGTTATCTTCTTCAGAACAAAAAATACTGTCCTGGGCCTTGATGTGGAGAAAGTACTAACTTAGTTACAACAGTTAATTGCAATACCTAAAGAGCTGTTAAAATTTGATTACAGAGAAAAAAGAAATAGAAAAAGAGAAATAGGAGTGGAAATATCTGCAATGGAATATACCAGTATTGTTAAGTTACCATAGTACAAAGGTGTGAAGGGTTGAAATGTTACCTGTTAGCCAGCATGAAGTATGAGTTTGTTCTAAGGATATGTCAGAGGGCCAAATATGCTGTGCTGTGCTTATCTGTTAGCTTTCAGTTGAAATAAGTCTATTTCTGAAATGGAGCTAAATGCTATGCCACCGTAAGGAGATGAATCTAATCTATTCTATTCTATTTTTATTACTATAGAAGAAATGGTTGACTGTTGGAGTATTAATGTCTGTGGGATCAGAATGGTATGTATTAAAATCAGTATTTTATGGCAGCTAAAAATTAAAGTATGCTAGAAGCATGCTTGTTATTTAATTCATCCATACTGTACCAAAGTAACCTGGCGCAGTTAATTCATCACTGCATACATACAGAAGATAACTTGCTAATATCTATGCTTATAGAGAGCAAATGGTAGCTGCAAACAGTGTATGCTCAGTAAGAAAATGTTGATCGTAATCAGATAGGGTATTAATTTAACTAACCAAAATATCCAAATACCCACCATCTCTGCTGAACAAATGTCTTGTAAAATAACAGGGAAAAGGCATGTTATCCCAAGTCAGCACTCAGAGATCATCCTAACTCCTGTATCCTTTGGCATAACAGAGGTTAAGGCTCTTCCAGGGATTCATAGCCTGAGTTCTCATTTCACCCAAGTCGTATAACTTTCAGCTTCAGCTGAGGTTTGCTGGAAGAGCTCCATTTTTCCCTGTTCCCGGTCTAGGTACACACTGGAAAGCAGTGTGATACTAAATTGTCTGAAAAGCAGCACTATGACCTTGCCAGCATTCTCTGCAGTCCCTGGAGGAAGCCTGGGCACGGGGCATTACCCTCAAGCAGCCCGCAGCCAGCCCTCTCGGAGCTCTCACTCACCGACAAGCTTGTGCACCCGTCCTGGCTCCAGCTGGCACCTTCCAGAGAGATGTTCTCAGGGTCTTTCTTCATGTTGGCTGCACAGGACCTTGCACCCTGTGCTGCTTTGGTGATGGGCTCCTGGAGAGGTGTGGGGAGCCTTCTCTCCTTGCTTCTGAGCTTTCCAAGTGCCTTCAGAGCAGTGCCCTAGCTTCTCTGCAGCAGGTGTAACCCTGTGGACAGGGAAATACTCCCCGCCTCCCAGACACTGACAGCTGGGGCTAAAGGTACATCAGATAGGTGATTAGCTAAAGCTGCTATCAGTTGCACTCTAGAAAAGAAAGTGCAGAGACGCTCTGTTTTCTTGTAGGTACTTCCCAGGGCGGCGGGTGCTGGGGGCAGCAAGTTGCTCCATTCTAGGAAGAGCGGGGAGCTGCCCCCACCCCGGCAGAGGCATGATGGCAGTGGCAGGCATCTGGTTGGTGGCGTGAGGGCAGCGGCCCGTGGGGCTCTGGTACGAGAGGATGTCGGGCAGAGAGTCTCCCGCCCTGGAGAGGAGTGACAGCAGTGGGCGGGCAGGCAAGACGGAGGCCGCAGCACAGCCCCCCAACAGCATCAGTGTGCGGGGGGTCTCCTACAGTGTCAGGTAGGACCAGGGATCCTGGAGGTGAGGTGAGCCCCTGCCTGCTGAGAGCTGCCCCAACCCTGGGAAAGGAGGGGAGAGGGCTGGGACAGGTGGGCTGCGGGCTTCGACTTGGGCTGGTGAGGAGTGAGGGCTGTGGTGGGGCACATTTGTACGTGTGTCACGCAAAACTTTTTATGTTTTCAATGTTTCTTCCTCTCTGATGTTTGTTTACAAAGAGAGAACGTTGGCCCATGGTGGAAAGTTCCTTTACACCATACAAAATGGACTCGGCAAATACTTAAAGATGTTTCATTTCATGTAGAGAGTGGCCAGATTATGGGGATTTTAGGAAACTCTGGTAAGTTGCTTTCCTACATTGGAAGAAATAAAATCAGTTATTACTGGTTAACTTCCACAGTAGTCTGAATGTGACTGAGGTCTGTGCTTTAAATAATGAAATTGCAGTTGCGTTAACCCCTGCTTTGTGAAAACATGACACTTGGTTTCCAGAGTTCTATCTTCTGCCATCTAACTAGCAATTACAACTTCAATAAAATATAAGGTTACCTCCAAATGCAAATGTTTCACGATAAAGTGTGAATGTGGGAAATAAATGCTAATTCACACATATTCTAGTTTCCCAATTGCTTTCCTCTTACTTTCACGTTAAGACTTTGTTTAATGCTTTCTTATTTTCATGTCTCCATCCAAGTGATGTCGTTGCTCTTGAGATTGCAAAATTCATCTCATCACATGTTTGATTTGTTTTGTTTGAAAGGATCTGGGAAAACAACACTTCTGGATGCAATATCAGGAAGACTGAAAGATAAGGACAATTTTTTTGGTGAAGTGTATGTGAATGGGCAACAGTTGAAGAAGGAACAGTTTAGAGATTGCTTCTCTTATGTACCACAGGTTAATCTCCACATTTGTTTGTGTCTACTGTAACTCCTGTTTAAAAAAAAAAAAAAAAAAAAGAATTTGCTACTGTAATAGTACGATGTATTCCCACTGCAATTTCACTAGTAGCTTTGGTACAAAGTAGTCAATAAATTGCATGGATGAATTGAGAGTCTGTGAGCAAAAGCAGTATCTTTGCTGGACTAACGGCTGCTTGTTCTCCACCTTTTTCTTAGAATGATGCTTTGCTAAGCTTCCTCACCGTAGAAGAGTCTCTGACCTACACAGCTTTACTTGCTCTTCAGAAGTGCTCCAGCAGCTTCATCAAGAAGAAGGTCTGTGTATTATCGTCTTCTGCTAGGAATGCAGACGTGACATCATGTTTACTGGCAACTGTGCTTTTCGTCCATGGCTGTGGTTTATATTTATGCAGTTTCATAATCCTTATTCTGCAGCTGGAGAGAGATCCTTCTACTGAGCAAGGAGTGGGATAGACTCCCTAGTGCTCACCACCTCTGCAGGGAGGTTGTGCCGATGTCCCAGCAAATATCTTGGGACAAAACTTTAACTCAAAGCTGCAGCAGTTACTGCTGCAGTAGTTGTTACTGGTATAGAGTTCAGCTCCCATTGGCCCACTGGGAAACCCAGCTCTTTGTTCTGCTTAAGTCTGTGTGTGCTGACCAGTCTTGTGAACAGCAGAGCTGACACTGGCACTACTCTGGCTCCAGTGGGAATTCTCTCGCTAACCAGAGCAGCCCTGAAATACACCATTCTAATGAGCTGCTTACAAGCTACCTTTTCAATAAAATATGAACGTTTCTGATCTACTAGAGGGCCCTTTTTGTCCTCAGCTCAGAAGTTCCTGATCAGAGGTTCTTGCCCTGTCTTCTCTCTTCACCCGTATTCCATTCAGTATTTTGTACTTCTCCAAAATTGATTTTCCTTTCTGCTCCCTTATTTTGGAAGCCAAACTAGTACATTATTCTTAATAATATAATGTCTAGCCTCTCACCTCCTCAACTCTTAATGTCAAGCAAAGCTAAAATTCTACTCATCTTATAATACGTAGAAATGAAAAAAAAATTGTAAAAGTAATTGGAATACTGCATTAAAAATAATCTAATAAAAATCAGGCCCAAATTCTTCCAATTACAATGTGGGCAAGCAACACTCTGGGGAACTCTTAGCTTAAAATTATGCCTTTTTCTTTATCCTTCAGTTTTTGTAGTTTTTGTTTTTCTGAGTATCTGAGTTGGTATCTGAGTTGAACACTGATTGGTCTTCTGAATTGGAATTATTTTTCAGGTCGATGCGGTTATGGCTGAGCTGAGTCTTAGCCACATTGCCAACAAAATAATTGGAAGTCAAATATATGTAGGAATTTCTGGAGGTGAGAGGCGTCGTGTCTCAATTGCAGCCCAGCTATTACAAGATCCCAGTAAGTACCACTAAGAGGATTTTGAATATAAAGTAGAGCAGTGCTACTTTGTGCTTCTGCCATGGGCCTCCATAGCCCACTTTAAAATGCAAATACATTTTTTAATCTGTAAATCAGTAAAAGCTGGTCTAGTAATGATGGAGGTGGATAAGCCATAATTCAGTTTTGCCATTAATCTATTATTGGTCTTGGAAAGGAGTGAAATCTAAAATCTTAAGGACTGAACATGCATTTAGACTCTTTTACCTCTTTCTGGGCTTGCCCTTCCCGCATATGTAACATTAGTTGTGACACATTAATTTATGAACCAATCAGGGCCCTACGTATGCAAGCACTGAGTCTTGTTGTAGAGCAGCTGACATCGGGCCATGTATGTGTGTACTTCATGGGGTCAAAAAGGCAGTCTGCACACGAACTTTGCTCACTTGGAAAAGAAAGAAACAAAACAGAGTAAATTGGTCAGGAGTATAATAGCTCTCATGTGGTCCTTCCCTTGATAAGGAGCCAGACGTTGATGCATACCGTGCTTCCGTATGTCTTAATTTTAGTGTAAAGAAAAAAAAGTCAAGTGAATGAAAATCGAAGCTGAGTAACAGAGAGAGTAGAAGGATTAACTGTGGGAAACAGCACCTGCATTTCATCAGTTTTAGGACAATTTCTTCAAAATGCCAGGATCTTGTGGAGTATACCACCCATTTATTGGACCCTAGAGTCCAAGTAGTCGTTCAAACACAACAGGACTGGACTGCAAGGCAGAAGGGAAAATTTAGATAGCAAAGCGAGGTCTATAGCAGGTACTATGTTCTGATGGTGATTCTTGGATGGTTCACTGGAGTATTTATTGCTCCTTAAGCTCATATTATAGTAATCCTGTGTAGATAAACCTAAAGAGAAAAATCTTCTTCCCTATACTTAAACCCTAAGATTGAAGTGCCTTTTCTGTTCTATAAATCACCTATGTGAAACTAAATGGTTTGACTGTAGATTTTACCCTTCCTTGTGCAATAAAACCATGAAGATAATTTTAATTTTAAAAACTGCTTTCATTTATATAATTATACATCCTGTATTCTCATGAAACTCTCGATTTGTTCATAATTTCATTAACTATGTATTTAATTCTTATCTTAAGTTCTAGCTAATTATTTCAGCCATATTTACATTTGTATACATGTTGAATTTTCCCACAATTCTTCTTAGAAGCAAGTGCACATTAAATCTATCTTGCTAATTTACGGATTTCACTTGAACTTAGAAAAAAATCTTTATGTTCTGATTTGTCCTGTAGTTCTGTATGTTCTTATTCCCAGTAGCTGAACCTGAGCCAATGAAGCTAATAAAGATGAAATACCAAGCCTCGGTAATGAATGTGCATGCTCTGTGTTACACACAGAACTTCACATGTACAGTAATTTCTATAGCATTTTTCAAATTAGCTTCAAATGCAGAAGCCATAACATTTGCTTTCCATTTACCTGAGTTTTAATGTTATTTCTTGCCGTAACACAGAGATCATGCTGCTTGATGAACCAACAACAGGGCTGGATTGCCTGACTGCAAACCAGATCGTCTCGCTGCTGGTAGAGCTTGCACACAGAGACAGGATTGTGATTATCACCATTCATCAACCTCGCTCAGAACTCTTCAGGGTAAACGATATCTATTCAGCATTTTATTTTTTACCATCCTTTTTAGTATTTAAGTTCTTTTCAGAATAAAAGGACAAGATCAAGTATAGTTGTGTTAAAATGCTCCCTAACATTACCCCCATGTAAACATAGGCTTCTCTTTAACTTTACGAGTCTGACCTTCTGTCACTTGCAGTGCATATTAGGACACAAACTGCTCTGTGCCAGTAGCACTGACACGGTGTGCATAACCTTTGTGTTATGCTGCTACCCAAACCAAAAACACTGGGAGAGGCCATGTAAATTCCCTATGTGTGCTGTCACTGTGAAAACTAGCATTTTATTTATCATTACAAATTCATACTATGCTTGCAATGCCTGCAATTCATGCTATGCTTGCAAATCAAGATGTAGCCATGATTTGGAATGGAAAGGAAAAAAACCTTTTATTTCAAGTTTTCTAGGTTCACATGGGTTGTGTGGCATGGTCTTCCTTCCCAGGACTATTTTGAATTTGCATCACTCCATGAGCACAAGGCATTTCTCTGGCTGAATAAATATAGTGTGACTGATCACAAAGCAATTGCGAGTGATGGTGCTCTTCTGGACTGGAATTGGTCCTGGTACATTGGGAATGAGCTGAGCATAGCTTGTGGGAGCTCTGTGCTGGCAAACGTACACCCAAAGAGCAGTGCTCTTTAAGTCCTTTAATACTTCAGGATAGTTTTCCCAGTAATTTGGGAATTTTGCAGACTGAGACTACTAAGCACCAAAGGAGGTCAGTCAGTAAAAGCGCATTAGAAGTGAAGTCAGAAGTCCACAGACCTTATTTCTGTTTTTGGATTAGCTCCGTACACTGCTGGCTCCAGTAACTTTGAGCAGCACTAAGTTTTACAAGCTTACAAATCTTGCATAACTGTTGAGAGGAGTGATAGAAAGGACAAACTTCCTTTGACAGAAATATACGAAGGAAGTTTGAATGTGTTAAATCAATTTTTCCTGTCAAAGCATTTTTATTACCAAGACAGTAGCTGTACTCAAGAATTAATGTGCTTCTTCCCAATGTGTATTGCTACAATCTTAATTTGCCCCCACAGTTATTTGACAAAATAGCCATCATGAGCTTTGGAGAAATGGTTTTCTGCGGGAACCCTATGGAAATGATCACATTTTTTAGCAACTGTGGCTATTCATGTCCTGAACAGTCAAATCCTTTTGATTTCTATGGTAAGTTTATCTGAGTTGTACTGGTAAAATGAACAGGTTTTCTTCCCACGATAAAGATTTTTCCATAGATAAGAATGTGTTTGAATTTTTCTCCGACTCCACAGTTGTACTCAGCTCAGAGAAGAAAAGAGGACATCCGCATGTCCGTGGGCAACATGAAACAACAAAAGTTTGCAGTAGCACTGAAACATAGCAGAAAGGAATAAGCTAGCAGTGAAAAAGGAATTTTCGTATCTGTTAAACCTCTAGGTTCCTGATGGCATGTCCCTATGGCTATCCATTGAACGTAAGGTTATTAATTTGATCCCAAAAATATGGAAAGCATTCATGGATGTTTTTGATGCCAAAAAAGAAGTGAACACAGTCATTGACTGTTGGGTAGGATAGAAAAACTAGAGGATGACCAGGGGACAAATGTCCAGACATTCACTGTCTGAGATTTCAAAAAGTTTTGGGAGTTTCTAATACCAAGATGAACTACTCAAGTAGAATTTCCAGAAGATTCTTCTGGAAATGATGACAACAGGCTGTTTGCAAAAGCTTTGAGTTCTATTCTACCAATTCAGGATCATAGAAGTATCTGTAACAGACTTGGAAAATGAGGCTTGGATTCATTGCAAGGCATCTGTGTACCTGACCTATGTGGAAAAATGAATATGTCCGTGTGTTTGTGTGTGTCTGTCTGTACATTTACATGTGTGTGTGTATCTTTTAAAATCTGGTTTGCAGGCTGATTTCTGACAATAATAGCTGAATGTTAACAAGGGAATGTGACCAATCAAAAAGCTGTGTTCAGAAACATGGCACATTCAGAGAAGGCAGTGTTTTTCTATTGTCTAGATGGCATCCTAAATTCAGAGAGAATAGAGGATGGTTGTTGACATGAAGCTGGAATGGGATGAAGTTGAAAATACTGGTGTGACAGTGAGGATAATTTTGTCTTCATGAATTTGAATAGTCTTCAAATGCATAGATGATTTGAGATTTAGACCCACCTTTAAAACAGCCTGGTAAAGAAAGTACTGCATTCTTCAAATGTCAACATCTGAATGTGACAAGAAAAGGAAAAAATACAGTTTAGAGCTAAGAATCATCAGAATATTTAGTCTTCAGAAAATTGGTAGTTTATATTTTTTGTGTGATTTAATGATGTGAATGAAGGCACAGATTCTGATATCATTTACACCAGCAGCAGAGGAAAATAAGATCTTATGTATGGAGCATAGCTTATACTGTTGAAATGTTGCATGCTTTGTATTTAAAAAAAAGAAAAAGTACAAAAGCACGATAGGCATTAGCTACTTGGTCTCGTGACTGGTCTGTTTCATCATTTTTTTGGAAATGTGCCTGGTTGCCATTTGTTTCCTGTGTGACTTAGAGCAAGCCATGCTCAGCAGGTTCTATAAAGTGTGGCCCATTTCTGGGTGTTCACGTTTAGAATGAAGTCTTCAGTTCACCATTAAAGGCAGTTGTGCTGAATTCCAGTTTTCAGAAGACTAAGGAATATTCATAAGAATTCCAGTTTTGAGGACAAACTGAGACTGTTGGACAAGGGCTGCAGATATCCTTTTCTCCTGTTAATTTGTCTTTTGAAAATGAACATAACATTGTAAAACTGCCATCTAAGGATGATATAAACCCTAAGAGTAGATCATCTTTCATCCTCAGCTGGGAAATCCGTCTTGCTCTCAGTAGCAGTAGCACTTCACTGGTGTGCAGGAAAATGGCTGAAGGTCTGACTGGCAAACTATTAAGTCCTTGCATTTCCACATAAGCCTTGAGGGTCCTACAGAGGACACAAAACAGATTTATTGTGGTTGCACAGTCATTCATTCCTTCTGCTTCAAATAGAAAGGAAGGAGTAAAGGAAACTTCATTTATTTCAACCTTTTATTTGCAGATTTTAGGATAGAGACATGGTTTGTTGCAAGGGAGAAACAGATAATCATAGAATTATCATAGAATCATAGAATGGCCTGGGTTGAAAGGGACCTCAAAGATCATCTAGTTTCATCTCCCCTGCTATGGGCAGGGTTGCAACCATTAGATCAGGCGGCCCAGAGCCACATCCAGCCTTGTCTTGAATGCCTTCAGGGATGGCGAAGATTAAGAGGGCAAAGTGATGCACATACGCTAAATATTTTGTAAATTTACAGTGGATCTGACTTCTGTGGACACTCGAAGCAAGGAACGTGAACTCGAAACCTATAGCAGGGTTCAGGTGATTATATCAGCCTACAAAAACTCGGAGATCTTTAGGAAAGTACTGGACACCATTGAGAGAACAAGGTTTATGAAAGAGCTTCCACCCATACCGTTCAAAAACAAAGATTCACCTGGTGCCGTTTCCAAATTATGGTTTCTTTTAAGGTAAGACTTTTTCTTTTAAAGAAAATAGTTTTTCTTTTGTTCTCCTTATCCAGTAATCTCTCAGGCTTTTTTTCTGTTTGCGTGAATAGACTTTCTTGTTATTTTAGTCTGTCACTTCTCCTGTCTGTCATTTCCATATTATCTTTTTGGGAATATTTTGTGTGTAAGATTTGTTCAAAGCTAAATACCCTATCAGCACATGGTCAGTCATAGCTAAGATGTATATTGGTATTGTTCTGTTTCGTTAACAGGAGGATAACAAGAAATTTCTCCAAAGATAAGATCGGCATAATCATGCGTCTCTTCCAGAATCTTCTGTTTGGCTTGTTTGTAGCATTTTTCCTTCTTAGACTAACTCCTGACCTGGAAAAAGGAGCAGTGCAGAACCGTGTGGGTCTCCTCTACCAGTGCGTGAGTGCCCCCCCCTACACAGGGATGCTCAATGCTGCTGCCCTTTGTGAGTTTCTGTCCTCTACTATGTGCAACAGCAGGTATTGCTGCCACTATTTTGTAACTAAGAGCAAGTAGTTTTTGAAGGTTGTCGTTTAAAAGGTTCTTACAGTTTTAGGTAATACAAGAGTTGATAAGGAAGCATGAAATTCAAAAGTGAAGCAACAGCAAGCTTTACAGTGCAGAAGAGTAGCACATCCAAGAAGTTCCATGTTCGCTGTGCTTAATGAAGAAGTATGTCCCTAATCATACGACCATTTGAGTTGAAAGGGACTCTTAAAAGTCATCTAGGACTAGATGGCCTGCAGCTCGATCTAGTTGCTCAGAGTCCCTCCAACCTGACCTTGCATGACTCCTAGGAATGGGCAATCCCCACCGCTTCCTTTTTACAGCTGCCCTGGGAATAGAGGCATTATTCTGGCAGATGAAAAAAACCTTTAATTGCCTGCGCGTAGCATTATAAGGACAGGACAAAGTCTAGGTGTAAAATTTACAGCCTTAAGTAAGATCAAACACAAAGACAAGGAAAGGGTGGAAGTACAAAACAGCCTTGAGAGCAGGGAAGGATAATTAGATTTAAGACTATTATGTGATGATTATATTTCTATCAGAGGGTGTTTCTTTTACAGCTACCATCAATTAGTCACACAAAGACCAACAGTAGTTTGCATTTGCAACCCTAAAAACTGTTCCACTCATGTCAGGAATGTATGCTGTTGTCATCACCTTGAGATCAGAGCACGTCAGTACGTTATCCAGTGATGGCAGCTTTTCCAAGACTTTATTTGTATCTGCAAAAAGAGAAGAGTGCATGCTGCCTTCTCAGATCTGTTTTACTCACATAGAGAGTTCTGCGGTCTGCACAGAGCAAGTTTTGCATTCATAGCGGGAAGAGGAGAACGGGGTGGTTTAAACAGAATGTTTCTGATAAATGCACAAAGCTGTCTCTGTGCTTAATGTCAATTTTGTGACAAGAGGTCTTTGTCTCTCTATTTGAAGATTATTTATTTCTTATGTATTTAATTGTATTTAATCCAGTCCCACCTTTACGTGCTATCAGCGACCAAGAAAGCAAAGACGGCTTGTATCAGAAGTGGCAAATGCTTTTAGCTTATATTATACATTTCCTGCCCTTCAGTATTCTCAGCGTGGTAATTTTCAGCACCTTTATGTACTGGTAAGTACTTGTGCCATCAAATGGATTGTTGTTTTCTTCTTGTATCTATTTCAGTTCCTTGTCAGCGATAACCCTCCCTGCATGGCTTAGTGCTATTTTCTCTCAGAATGATCAAAGAGAAAGCTTAAGGAACGATTATGCAATTCTAACCCTTCTCTTCCAGGCACTGTTAAGACTAGATGTACACTTATAACAAGAGGTGTTAAATAGGATGAGGGAGTTGAGTGGCCCTTAGGAACTTGCCAGTCTTGCTGAAGACCAGTTGAGTTGCTGAGGTATTTGTAGGAAGGCTTTGTTTTTCATGTAGGTCAAACTTTGAAAACACGCACATGGAAAAGTAGTAACAAGTACAGAAGGTTGGCAAAATTGCTTCTTAAATTAACCTGGGAAGATTTAATGGGCCTGGGACATTCATTATTTTTATGCCATGCAGAAAGTGTGAAGTATCAAATTGCATTTTACATTAAAAATAGACAGGAAGTAAGAGAAAAAGTGAGGAATGACAGTAGGAATGTGACAGTAACAAAGCTCGTAGGAGTAACAAAACACGTGGAGTTTAGCTACAGAATATGGTTATAAGATCTGGAACCTTCTTTTCCACTCTCCTCAGAAAGGCACAAGTAGTAGTGGGAGAAAGGGTTTGTTTGTAAAACTTGGCTTTCCCCCACATTAAATTCATTTTCTCATGTCATTTTGAAACATGAACACAGAATTTGGTGATGAAATATTTCATCCTTTCATTGTTACATCTATCACATAGGGCTGCTGTTCTTTATTCCTATTCCATCCATTTCTCATCTTCTGCTTGCTTATTCTGAAATTAATGCAGGCCATGGTCGCTATAATAATGTGATAGCAAGGTATTAAGTGCCAATTCCCACCCTTCAGTATTTTTTTCTGGGTATTTTCCTAACTAGGAAAGTAGATGTGTGCTGTGCACTAGAGATTTTTTTTGTTTTCATGTGACAGATTATAGATAACAGTCTCCAGAAGAGCATGTACAAGTGAATACCAGGCTTGTTTGTGCTTGGGATGCATGTTCTCTTGTCAGCCATTGGGAAGCAGATAGTCCATTGTAAAAACTATAATGGATACAGGAGCTGTTGTTCTGCTGTAGCTTTGCAGCAAGATGCCATTGATAATTTGAAAACAGATTAAGTAAAATTGTGTGAAATCCCATCGACTGTTGAATTAGAACTTCTGTACCAGGAGACAGTCTGCCAGGGGGATCTTGCAGTGGTTGTTTTCCTATCTAGAAAAACATGTGAAAACAGGTTGGTGTTTTCTTCTTCCTCTGCAGTAGCTGACAAAGGGAAGTGCTCAGGCACATAAACTTTCACCTCCTTCTTTTCATTTGGGGTCCCAATAACTGGTCTCCAAGGTCTCCTAGATGAAAAGAGTAACGCCCCAAGAGAGAAATTTCTTATCCTCCAAATCTGAGAGCATGTGAGCATGATTTTGGTTTTGGTGGTGTTTTTTTGTTTGTTTGTTTGTTTCATTGGTGTTGATAATGAATAAAAGCAGTTCTGTTAAAGCAAGACAGTCTTTCCTTAGGTCCCCTTAACTTCCTGGGCTTGTATTTCTGCAAGGCGTTAGTGCTGCCCATCTCACGCATTGCTGCCTTCAAAGTCCTGTTCACAGACTAGCAGGAATTACTATTTCCCCTGTGCAAGTACTGGGATGCACTCTGCTCACCAAAGCACTTCCATTGCTACATGCCAGTGAGTCGATTTCTGAGGAGGATGTGGTTTGGAAAGTATATTTTAGAGTCACTCATGGAAGGTCTGTGGGGCTCCTGAGGGTCGCAAGTTACTGTTTGTCCCAGGCTACTGTTTGTCACTCCTATGGGTAAAGATTTTGCCCTTGTGCTTTCACAGCTTCAGACACAATCAGTAGTAAAGAACTTGTTTCCAGTTAATATTTACCAATATTAGTTCTAGCCATGTCTTTGCTATCTTGAAGGTTGTCTGAAAGCCATCAGTGAGCAAAGTTTTAGAGAGATTTTGTAGCGCCCTTAGGCCTCTAAGGGTTAATAGTTTCTCTATGAAATTCTGAAGATTGTTTCTGTTCAGGACTGAACTTCTCTCAATGGACCAGCTTTTGCAGAGGCTTTTACAGCCTCTGGTGTCTATTTTTACAAGCCATTTTCTCTGAGTTTGTGCACGTAGGCACATCAGACAGATCCGAACTTCTTCATGTTCAGGCACAAAATGGGTCCTGCAAAGAACAAACACTGCCATTTTTGTATGGTAATCGAGTTCACAACCTCTACTTGTGCAGATTTTTCTAGCTAAAGATACCTCTGGAGAATATTCTAATAGTTTTATATTATCCTACCATTCTATTGCTCTGATTTTCTATTCTCTGAGTTGTTTTTTCATTCTGTACTTTTTGGTTTTCTTCTGTTCCTATGCCTATCCCAAATTTTGGAATCTGTATCTACACAGCTCTATATTAGAGGATGCCTTAATGCTAGGACCTTGGAGAGCTGCTCCTTCTGCACTCATCTGTGGTTAGAGGTTGTTAAATACTTGCTGGCTTGGTGAATGCTTAGTACTTGAAGAGTCAATGTTCAGCCACGTGTTTATAATAGAGACTGTTTCAATATTACATGCAAAATATGCTACAGGAAATCCTGTGAGAAAATTAACAGCTCTACTTCAAGGCCATGGTTTGGGTGTGGTGGATTATAAAATAAGACAGAGTCCCGTGACTCTTCATATTCATTTGAGCAATTAATATGAAAAAAAAGTGTCAAATAGCTGCCTGCTAGCTAAGCAGAGTGTGTTGTATGTTCTGGTATGAGGGAATCTGGAATGAAGTATAGTGGAAATGTACTATGTCACCATGTAATTAAAGGTTTTATCATCTGTCAAGCTTGCCAAACAATTGCTGGCTTTGTTCACTTTTTAGTCTTTAGCACAAATTGGAGGGGGACAATTTTCCTTAAGTGAGGGAAAAGCAAGAAAAAGTGTGCTATTTATTAAAGAGTGTGAAAGTATGGAAAAAAATTGCATTTGGATGAATTACAGGGGTGATGAATTCAGTTAGCCTTCCATTCAATTAGGATGAGTATTCCCATTTTTACAATTACGTGTAAGTGCGGAAGTGCAAATTTCCATCTGTTAATTGTCTGCAAAAAGGTGTTCTTTAAATATACAACCTATAAATAGTTCAACTCTTACTGAATGGACTCAAAGGAGGAAGATGTTAGTTTAGGGGATCATTAAAGCCATGGTGGTTATCTTGAAATAACACTGTTTTTTCCCTACGGTTACATCTTTACATAACCCTTGTTAATCTGGAGAAAGCTCATACATCTGCATTAAAAAAAATTCCCTGGTTCATTTTTTTTTGTACAGGACTGTAGGGTTGTATCCTGATCCTTTCAGATTTGGAGTTTTCTTTGCGGTTGTCTTGGCGTCCCATGTAATTGGTGAACTAATCACCCTTGTGATGCTTGGGGTTGTTCAAAACCCTAATATAGTCCAAAGTGGAGTGGTGCTGCTTAACTCAGCTGGTGTGGTAGTTGGAACTGGACTTGTAAGGTAGGAAAATGTTCTGCTTCATTATGGTGTTGACATTAAAATAGTCTACTGATAGATGAGTTTCAAGAAAAATCTGTATTGCTTCAGTGCAGTAATGCAGAGGAGAAAGGGAACAAAAGTGCAGCTGTTATCTTCAGAGAGAGGAAGAACTATCTAATCATGTTAGACTTTGTACTAAATAAACACACACACACAAATAATAACATTAGATATTAAAGTGTTTATTTATTATTGCAAAATAGCATATAACTTGAAGATAAAATTGAGCAATTCAAATCTAACAGCTCGGCTGAATTCTTTCACTTATGCCAACACGATTGTATGAAATTCTGGCCTTAATAGAGAATTCTATCAAAAAAAAATCCTACCAGTTTTAATAATTGCTGGTACACACATTAAATAGTGGTTTTAGAAAAAAAAACAGTTGTTCTCAATAATTTTATTAATATTCTTCTCCAGTTTAGTCAACTTTTCAGATATCTTTTTTAATTTGTGTAAACTCAACTACATAAAAATACTAAATCAATAAATAGCTTAATAAATGTGAGGGAACATTATGATGCACCAACAAGAAGTTAGGACTGAAAGTTATGATGCTGTACCGAAGTCAGAGAGAACCTTTGTTGCTGTCTCCTCATTTAGTACTGAAATGAAACTTATGTTTGAAAAGCTGACATGTACAGCCAAGAACTCGTCATGTAACTCTCCCACAACCAGAGAGATTGTTTCAATTTAGGGCAAAACTGGGTCTTGCAATGTAACAAATGACAATTTAACTTCTCTCTTTCTTAAAAGGACCATAGAAGAAATGCCAGTGCCTTTTCAGATACTCAGCTTTCTCACCTTCCAGAAATACAGCAGTGAGATTCTGATAGTCAATGAATTTTACGGCTTAAACTTCACTTGTGGTAAGTATTCAGAAGTATTCCTTTCCTTCTACAAACAATAAAATTGTCCCGATAACTTAAAGAAAACTTGTTAGTTGTTTAAAACATCCTGAACTTACTGATTAGGAAAAACGTACTGTAACGCCATATCTGCAAGCTAGATAAACGTCCAACTATTTTTTTTCAACCATTTCTCATTCTTTCAGTTTTTCATCTTTTTCTTCTTCACCTGTTCTTTTATTCTCCGTTTTGGAAAGTCAACTTTGCAGCCTACTATGTGCTTATCAGAGCAGTTGCACAAATAGAGTATCAATAGAACAAGATGGTATAGGATCGAATATCAATACAGGGAGGAGTACACATAACACCCAACCAGATGTTTTCTCTAACTCCAGTGAGGCTTCAGTTCAAATATATTAGCACGGCAAATATTGAGCAGCTTAGGTCTGTCAGGCTGTGCTTTGCTGTTTGTGAGCAACATAAGTGGAAAACATTACAGTCAGGTTGGAAGGATTTAGAAGGATGATGTGAATCTGTCAGTAGGGGTAAAGCTTTCAGCTATCTTTCAGCCTTACAATATTTTGGGCTTTGTGGACAGGTGCTTGTACTTCTCCCCAAGGCTACATATCCTTTATGCACTATTTGTCATCAATCTTTCCTGCCCCTCTTCATTAGAAAAGTGTAGGTGGCAGCTTTTTGAATACAACCATAAAAACAACTCTTAGAAAATGAGTCCATGACTTGGGTAGTAGTCATTAATGGCTGATGGTTAATGCGAATGATATGTCTATCATACTGGCCAAAGTGCAGCCCCTCTAGACCCTTCATTTACTTGGTACGAACAAAACAGAAAGCTCCTAGAGACATTTTGTTTGTTTCTTTGAATAACGTGGGCTAGATTAACTGCAGAAACACAAGGTTCGTCTGTTCTTAACACCAAAAAGGTGGGAGCTGTAGCTGTGGGCTTAATAACGTTAAGGCTAGATAAATGTATGGACCTAGATACTAGACCCTGAGTTTTAATTTTACTGATTAACTTACTGAAGGAATTATCTTTTTCTTTTGACAGGTGGAGACAACAGTTCCAGTGCAGTGAATGTGGCATGTCCAATCTCTCGTGGCATTCAATTCATTGAACAAAACTTTCCTGGCGCATTGTCCCGGTTCACAATGGATTTCTTGCTGCTCTATGCTTTTCTACCAGTACTTGCCATTATAGCAATCTTGAGCTTCAAAATAAGAGAGAAGATTATTAGCAGGCAGTGAAAAAAGATAGCAGTTCTAACAATGTGTAATACTGTACTTTCAAAGGTTGATCTGCTGGATTTTATATAGAATTTAAGAGATCAAACATATAAAAACAAATTCACCTTCCCCTGCTTGATTCTAAGTGGACACTTTCCATCTAAAAAAAACCAATGTTCTAATAAGAGTGTGAATGACTTCCTGCTATTCCTGGTATTCCCACCCTTCTCTCCTCTCCCAAATCAGCCATTTCAACAGTATTACATGTTTTAGAGGACTTTCAAAATTTGATTTAGTCTGCTGATGTGCTCATTCTTCAACAATGTATCTAATGGTGCTCAAATGTTTTCCCCAGTACTTTTTTTTTTTAAACTATTACCAATAAGCAGAGAGGTAGAATTGCTGAGTAAATCTTGATTCTGGAATTCTTTTTAAAGTAGTATGCTTTGTTTTGTTACCATCTGTGGGACTTTTGAAGGAGAACAAACCACGTACTGTACTAAAAGACGGAATCAAGAAATCACTTTAATCTTACGCATCCTATCCAACCACAGCATCCATGAGTAGAAGATCTTTAAGCAACATAAAAATTACCAAATGTTTTTGTTTTTTAAGCAATGCCAGATCACAGAAGGCAGTTATGTTATTTATATTTGCTCTTTCTTCTCGGTATTCAGTTCTAAATCTTGTTTTGGAAGCAGTCCGTGAATTACTTGGGAAAAAAAATTCTTTATGAATAAAGTATCAGTTCAACTAGGGAAAAACATACATAAAAGTTGTCTTCCTTTTCTTGAAAGAGATGTTATTTGCATCTTCCTCTGGAAATCATTCTCATGGGCTCGCTAACACATCAAAGGGGTTAATTTATCCAGTTAGTTAATAGAAGCAAGTAACTCTCAAAACTGAAAGCCTTAACTAACTGAAAGAGTTAAGTATACTTGTACCTTAACATTCCATAGTAAAATAATTAGTTTAATTTTACAGTTTTAAGATAAAACTCATTTTAACAAGTATGGAATCCCCAACTTACTGCCATCTTTTCACTTAACTGTGAGGCCAAGATTTTCTTCTAATTATTTTTATGTATAACATTCTCAGATACAAAAGTTACATGAACAAAAAAGTCAATAAACAAATGAAAAAATATATCTAAAAGGATGGAATGATACCAGGTTAACTTGTCTTTGCCATTTTTATGCCCACATAGAGAGTTGTTCATCAGGGAATATTCTTGCATTCTGCTCTGCCAAGTGCCTGTTTTGGCATTTACTCTCTGACAAGTCTACAAGTCTTTGCTCTCAAGAGCCATCTCTGGCTTCAATGAAGAATCTTGTCTTGCTTATTCTCAGAAGACAGCCCAGCTGACTGCAGTGAGGAAGTCCATGTACAAAAAGCCGTGTATATTTTGGTCAGCATTTCTCTAGCTTAGGTTGAATGAGAATTAATTAAACTTCCACCACTAACCAAATATTTTTCAAATTTATTAGAATGACTTACAGCATTAGAATATTTGACAGAAGTGTCTTGCTTTGAATTGAATGTGCCAAGGTATTGAAACGCAGCAGAGGAGAACCAAACTTCATGATACTGAAGCTGAGATAAAGACGATTTGTAAATTTTACATCAGGTCAAAATTGTTTTTAACTCTATTTTGTTCTGCATATTTTTCTGGAACTATTCAAATAGGTCCAATTATGACGGAAATGCATTCTTAAGCTTTGCTTTTGAAGAAGCCTGGTGTACTTAACCATGCAGTTCATACTGTGGATGTGAAAACTTGTATGCATTTACACACATGATTAGGGCCGTAACATTAAAAAGAAAAAAACAACGAGTAATTTGTTACAAATTATAAAACAGATAGGACTGACTGATGCCACCTTCATATTCAAATCCTGCAAATGTAAAACTTAGGACACCTTCAGCAGTTCATCAATCAGGATCAAAATCCATTTCTTTCCAGGACTTGGAGGCATTTCTTTTGTACTGTTCAAGTCCCTGAGAAAGAAATATACATAGATATTAATTTAATATCCTCATGACTATGACTATGATAAGATATATTAGCCACCTCATCAATTAAAGCGTGTACAAAGATTATTCACTGTAGAAAAAAAAATAACTAGATGGTTGCTATTTCTAACAGAATAATACTGGAAGTGTGACATTTGATACATCTGCTCTCGCATAAAGACATAGGGAGCTAGATTTATTTTTTTATATTATTATTATTTTTTGCCTAGACACTTGCTTTCTAAGGTAGAGCAAAGTTGGGATCCTTTCTTAGACGTTCAGTTCAGAGAAGCCAGACTCCACATGAACATACTAATATGTATCATTACTTGTCTGTTAAGAACAGAAAATAGAATTGCTGAACAAAAACTCGTCTGTCACACAACCCAAGCGTCCAAGTCAAGGCCTTTCAAGGAGCAAAATGGACTGGCAATTCCTTAAGAATATGGAAAAATAAGCATTTTTGTTTTTTTTGTTTTTTAAGCACGTGACTGAACCATTGAAATCTTATACATTGCCTAAGGAGCCCCTACAGAACTGAAGCCAGATACACTAAGAATATGCGTGACATATGCATGGCAGGTGTTTCCCTATAATGGCCCTGCTGTGGCCACTGAAGTTGAAGCTGCATTTTGCCTTTGCTACCTTTCACAATCTTGTCCAGACAGCAGTAAGCAGAAATGTATTTTGGCGGAAAATAATGACTGTTTAGGAGATCAATGTACCGTGTCTACCCAATCTGTGGTACTGGATATTCATGGAAACATTCATCACTGCTTGGGACTGTCCAGGAAATGTAGTAATCAAGACAGACAATGATGCCACGCTTTTAATTTTGGGGTTTTTTTTTGATTAATAGTTATAAAAAAAGAAGTGTTTCAGGTGCTACTGTTCAGGAGATTGAAAAGCTTACATCTGCATGTAAAAGTAAAATGCAAAACCAATGTGGTAATTACAATTACGCATCTTCTAGATGATAATTAGATTATTAAAAGCAAAGAGAGGCTCAAATTGTGGAGATATAAATAGTGTAAATTAGGTGTGAAGTATGTGGCAGTCTGCATTATGAATATTGACATCAGCGGAACACCAGCAAGGTAAGCAAATGATCTCATTTCAGTCAAATAGTGCTACTGGGAATCCTTAAGCCTGTAAAAGAAGGTCTCAGCAACACTGCAAAAAGCAGTTTCATTTTCAGGATTTTATTGTGTGGTGTATACTGTTAGAAATCATTTCTGATTATTTTTTCCCAGCGAAAAAGCTATTTTAAATGCACTACGGTTGCTTTTTGTTCATTAAAGAGTGACAAGATACTTGCTGTACTGAAATAACTGTTAGACCTAACCACGTCACACTTGCAATGCAAAAAAGGCATTCTGTCTTACTTACAAGAACACATTAACTCTCTTTTAACTACAGGGCACACAAAAAATGTAATTGTACTACAACTTCTCATTGAGCTCAATTAACTACAGATAACTTTGACACATCGTTGCTATGATCTACCTGCAGTATTAAGTTCTATATTGTGAAAAATGTGCCAGGAAGGTCTTATAGGACAGTGATATTTTATGCTTTATGTGTAGCTAAAAAAAAACAAAGCTAGATACGCATTTTGAAACACAACTGAAGGTCAGATTTAAAATGGGTTACCTGAAAAGCTTCTGAAAGCAAATGTCTGCATTTAAACAGCTCTATGATCTGCCATGATACCGAATCAGGCCATACAAATATACTGCTGTGAATAGGGCTGAGCAGGCAAGAACTCTGTTTGTCACTATTTGTTTCCATCGTTTATTGAGGAATTCATGCTAACAGGACAATACAGTAGGCTGCTAAGAGCAGCCACTTAAAGAGGAGAAGCTAACCCAGCAGCTTTTTTTATGAGCTTCAAAAGATCTATGCTAATTCAGGAGTAGTACAACTCCTTCAGTGAGATTTCAATGTATTTATATTCTTGCTCCTAAGTTTACTTAAAAACCAGGAGCTCCTTTTCCCAAAATGCTTTAAGCAGAAAAGAACATTCATCCTTTTCGAAATTCACTCTCAAGCCAAAAAGAGAGACAAAATACATATTAAAATTATCTGCCAAAGCAAAAAAGTAAAGCCAGCCTCCAGGAGTCACAACAAAATAATGTTTATGCACTTATGATTGTACGGCTACTGGAGAAGCTTGGGGTGATGAGAATAAAAATGGGAGGCAGAAGGAAGGAAAAGGGCTGGACGTCAAGCAGTGATTGGTATAAATGCAGCGGAGATCCTCAAAATTGCTCGAGTGTTTTACATGAAGGACAGAAAAATCATGGCCTAAAATCTGTGAGAAAATTCTACTGCATTCTCTCTTTCAGGCAGTAATTTCAGCAGCCTCACCAGCAGTGCAAAACTATCAGAAAGCACCACAGGTTTATGAGCAATAAGAAGATTTTTTAATTAGTACATATCCTTCTGATGCTTGCAAGAGTTGAGTTTTACAGTTTACTCTCTGATGACTGATGCAGAACAGACTGTGTCTAAATGTATTAAGTTGCATTATTAAATACAAGTCCAGTGGGACTGTATACCGTTCCATCTGTAAGCAGTATTTCATTCCCTCGCTATTAATATAAAGTAACTGCGATCTCAGAACATTCTGAACTGTTGGCGAACTTCCATCAGTTTGGCAGTAGAAGTAGAGAGAATGCTGGGATATTTTAAGAAGTACATTTATGCCTGTTTGATGCTAAGAAAGTAACTTCAGTTCTAACAGCTTTCTCAAAAAGGGCTAAAAATAGATTAAGAAGCTTTACATATGAAGAGCAAGCTTTAAGGTCACTTCTACAGGTGCTGGTTGCCTAAATAATGAGCCTTACAAGTGTATCCCTTCTGACTAAGTGTTTCAAGAAAGGTGGATAACTCAGCAGAACTTACTTTGCTCTAATTTCAGCTAGCTCCAAGTCAATTTACTTAAAACCAGCATATATTAAAGCAGCGTAGCTATTCCACCACATAAAACAATACATATTTCTCATTTTGCTGTATACTTAAGAGGCAGATCAAAGGAAGACTACTTTTATTCAAAGTGAAATGAGAGCAAAGAAATAAACAGGATTATATGGAGAAATGAACCTTTAACAAATACACTAATTCAGGAGGAGTATATTTCTTTAGTTTTGGTGTAAAACAGAATGTAAAATAAATCCCCATAGATCAGCAAGATAAATAGGGGGGGAAAATCTTTCAAATACAACTTAAAGATCACTTCAGAGACATCTCTGACAAACCCTTCCTGCTCATGAAGTCATACACCATAAATATCAGCAGATTTTTACAACATACTGTAACTACGTAATCGTTGAAGAGATCTCTCCAGACCAGAGGAACAACCTATCAAAGAATATACTTCCAGGTAAGCCCAAATGATCACAGCTGGAATTAAGCTTCCTTTTTTTTTTCCTGAGAACCAGGTGTACGTCATACAGATCAGATTTACAGAATTAATAATTGCTTTCAGCATGCTTTGAATGTTTCAAATGCCAGCAACTTGTCCTAAATGCCTCAACGTTGGCTAAAAGTGAGTTTTTTTCCTTTCTTTCATATATTTTTTTAACCTTAATGCTTCTGTACTTCTGCATTGCTATAAATTCTTCAATTGTCAAATGGGGAAGATCCCAGCTATCTCATAAAGGGATTGAGAAGAAAGACTTAACTGATGTTTGTGAAGCACTCAGATAAGATAACATTACCACACATTCTCAGAGAAAAAAATTAATACTTTTGTGTTCACTGAAGTGTCTGAATGGCAGGTTGAGAAATAAGGTACACAAAGAATAAGTATAATGAAAAGAAATACTGAACAACTGAACTGAGACATCAGCAAAATAGTATATGATCATGTAATTAAAGACAATACTATAATGCCTACAAACAAGGAGTAAAATTACGATTGCAGGAAAAGCCTTAATTGTTGCATTCCCTCAGCTCTAAGGGACTGACATCATGACTTTAACTGTCTTTTTAAAATGTGGTTTCTCACTGAACTTGCTCTCAGTCTGGAACATAGTAAAAAGAAACAAGTACTGAAGCAAGGATTAAAGTAAGCAACTAAGATTTGGTAGAAGTTTAATAACTATGTTCTAATAAGACTCTTAAACCAATGCTAAAATGCCTGTGTTGTACTCATTTGGATGTTTTCATGCAAAAACAAGAAAGCTTACTCTTGGCAGCTGTATCAACACCCTACGCAACCTTCTTCACAACATGAAGACCAGCACTTCTCTGGAGAAAACGAAAGATGCTCCTGCTGTAAAGGTGAGTGTCATAACCCTCTGCCCACTTACAGTGGACAGGAGGTTCACTGCACAGCATGAAATCTTCTATTTTGTTTAATGACTGAAGTGCTCTCCTGAAGTTCTGCAATATGCTCATAGCAGGACAATGTGTTGAGAAAAATATGGCTGGCTCTCATGTTGGCCAGTGTGTAATCGACTGATCTCAACCACAATCAGATACTGATGGGGTGTGAATAACAGTGGCGGATCTGACACCAAAGATGACACTGGTTGTGAATGACATGGTTCATTAGCCCATGAGTGCAACACAGCACAGATGTTTTAGAACCACATTTTGTGAGTGACACGGTTACTTTTGATCCAGAATCTTAAAAAAAAAAAAAACAGTAATAAAATAAATCTACAGATAGACAAGTTTGGTGTTTGCATGACTCATGAGAGGATTAGTGACAGGATGTATTTCTAATCTTACTTCAGATAAATTTTCATAATTTTATTTCAGTGTATTTCATACGTGCAGCGTTGTTGCTTTTTCCACCCCAGCCCTCCTTTCTTCCGCTTAAGGCTTTACAGCCTTGTTCTTGAAGATATGCTGCCATTGCTTGTAAGCTGACATCGAAAGACAGCACCAGTCCACCAATCCCTAACACCTCAATTTTGCGTAACAGTGACCTGTTGGTACTTTGGCACTGACCTTAAAGAACCGAAGTGGGAGGCTATCCAATTCCTTGAGCTCAAGGTTAGCCTTAACATTTGCTTCTATGAACAAAGCTACAGTTAAATGCCCACATAAAAGGAATTTTTATCCTTTATGAGATCTCAAAAAGGTCCTGGATGCTATATTCTCTGAGAATAACTCCAGAGCATGAAAAAAAGAACAATTACAAGAGCATTATTTGAAATAAATCAGCAAGTAATGTCTGTGGTTTAATAACTAGGAAAAGAATTCTGAAAAGACATAGTTGAGAAAGGTAGAGAGTATAGGTGGAACAAAGGCACAGTGTGGAAAAGGTGGCCACGCAGCTTTCCAGAGAAAAGAGGTAAGTCTCGTCTTTAACTCTGAAAATAATAAGGAAGCAGAATAACCTGGTCTAAAAGAGTGTATCCTTCTCAAAGCTAATTTTACATTAAGAATCATCACAGCCAATGCTGAAGAGACGCTTTTATTTCTCCACAGACCTCAGCTGCAGACAAACTCTACAAACTTGGAAATCCCTGGAGAAAACAACATTCTGCAAACCACATGGATTTATTTGGAGACTGGCTGGTGCTAGGGCACTTCCTCACAAGTGAAAGGTAATAGAGGAAACAGCCTTGATTTTATTAAACTTTATATTGCTATGATTATCTATAAATCAATGACGTATTGTTTAGCAGTCCCACCTAAGGCCAGAATTTCAGTCAGGTGCACTAATTGTTTCATCAGATACAGAGACAAGACGCTATTTTATTTTTCTTGTTACAATATTTCTGTGTTTGCTTTCCGTTAAAGCTTACCTCTGAGATAAACAAGCAGACCTACAGTCCAAAGTGGCACATTAACAGAGTGCGTCCGGGAAAGTAAAATGAACTAAAATGATTTCAAAACGTACCCTGGCATGATATGAAACTTTCATACTGCATTATGATTTCATTAGCAACATGATGCATTTAATGTTTTCCTTTAAAAATTGCATTTTTGTGCCACTTCTCATACAAGTGGAAAATTCAAAGAGAGCTCAAGACTAACTGTTAACCACATTGTTGGGTTCTTTTTGTTTGTATTTTAAAGATGTACGCTGCTATCTTGGTGCTTGCCAAACTGAACGACATTCTTTGAGAATAAAACATTTTAATCATGTGCAAATAATCTTGTAAGAATTGAACTTTATGATAGAGAGGTTTAGAAAATAGGTGCAGGTAACAAAAGTCATTTTCTCTTGAATGCTCAAATTACTTGTAGTAGTCCAACTAAAAGAAACTACTCTGGTTTCCAATGCCCCTGAACAGATTAATGTTCTAAAAGCCTTTCTCTTTTGTTTAAAACCAGAAAATGTAATCATTTCCTGCCTGATTTAATCAACGCATACCCGCAACTTGTTTTGCAAGATGTTACTATTATCTAAAAATAACTTCATATACCATGCAGTTATACTGGGTATAAGACTGTACTATAAATTCCAAAAGCAATGTGCTTAACAAATGTTAATGATTTCTAAGACTGCTTTTGATATAGCAGAAATTCAGAACTGATGCCTACGTTAACAGGATGTTACAGGCAATGTGCAAGTTTGGATTGCATGGGATTCTTACAATTGCTTTATTCTTTCACATTATTAATGCTATACTAAACTAACTATAAGTTTACAGCCTTTATGCAATCTAACCAAACTGTACAAATACTGGATAGCAGTAATAATGAAATCCTTTGCTTTCTTTTACATGAATGCAAAAGGATGGAATTTGCTGTGGTATTCTACAGTTAGATTAATTGCAGTGCAGCTCAATAAAACTACCCTTCATCTTAAGCAGGGTGCTCCATAAAAGAATGAGACCTAAATTGGTACAGTCTCTCTTTAAAAGTTCTCCTGAACTCATCAGCTTAAACCCCTTTTATAAAGACCTCTTTTAACCATAGTAGCTTAGTACACAAGGAAGTTAAGTGACAAAGAGTCTCCCATATATAACCTTTGAGAATAGAGCAAAATTTTTCTGTCATTCTAGCAAAGGATTTTCGGCATGTGAAACAAATGAATCTTTAAGAAATACAGAATTTTCCAAATAAGTATGCTATATTCCTTCCAAAAAAAAGACAAATGTTTAAATCTTGGATTATATTTGACAGATCCATACCTATGACACTGGTAAAGCCTACATTTCTACTCATGGGAGGCTTTACATTTATACTGATAAAGCAACAATCTGACCTTAGCCTACTCACCACAGAATTTATCCACAAAACTAATTCATTTTTAGCAAAATAATTCTGGAAGAGAGAGAGGAAATGTTTGAATTATTCACTTCTAAAGTGAAGAGCCAAAACCAGGAGATCTAACAACACTCCACCTGCAAAGTGTTTACCAATAGAAAAAAAACCAGCACCAAATCTTTGTGGAAAAGAGTCCTTGAAGTAAAGTAGAAATTATGTAAAGACAAAAGGACAGTATGAGTATATTCTACAATTACTTCAGCAATGCTAGTGTTTTTGGAATACCTGATTGTGAAGAGCAATTGAAGAACAAGCACACACCTGGTTTTTCTGAGCTCTCATGACATCAACTTCATATTCAGCATACTGTGGATCCTGTGCGGGGTCCTTGCTATCTTGTAAATCACCGAAACTCTTAGAGGAAGAAATGAGAGAAACACAAAAGGTGAATTTTATCCTATTTTACCTCCTGTTCCCTTCACAAGAATATGCAGTGATATACGTAAGATTGAAGCATTTTGCTTGGTAATAGAAAGGTATTAAAATCTCGCATTTATGGACAAAAATTGCACTATAGGATGCAGATCAGATAAAGCAATATAATATATTATCTTGGTTTGGTAAAAATTTTAAGAAAGCAATGGTGCAGTCAGAACTTAAAAGAAATAAAATTCTTATCCGGCAGATGTTTATTATTCTCTCCTCAGAAAGCAAAAATCGTTTCTGGCCCATGGCATTTGGGCAAAGTCAAGGATATGCATCTCAGTGATTTTAATAGGCAAGACAATGCTTCATTTAAGGCTGCCAGAAGCATCATTTCAGTATCCATGAAACACTACAAGAGTTTCTTACTATTGTTTTGCCTATTCTGAAATTTCATTTACTAGACTTCAGAGAAGAAAATACACTAACAGAAAACTTTTAGGTAAGGTTTTTCTAGGTGTTGTGCTGCATATTCCTCCGCAGTTGTAACAAGTGGAAAGTAGCAAGTAGTTAACCATACAAATAACAGAATAAAATAATGCAGAATTAAAACCATCATGAAATGAAGTGAAGGAAATTCTGATTGTACTAAAACACCTTTAAAGCTTAAAGCATATTTTGGAACTAAAACAGAAGAATGCAAATCTCACTGATGGGGCTTGCAAGACGAGAAATGTATTCAGACACATCTAAAAATGTCAGTGAAAGCTGTACCCTTAAATGGGGTAAATGCTACTGTTTGCTGAGTAGAGGATTGCTACTCTGAGTTATCTTACCCTTTAGAAAGGGCCAGGGTAACTAACTTCAGACAGCAGCTGCTAAGGTTCTATGATGTATGGCACAAAGACACAAAGTAACCGTTCTGGCTGCCCAGAAATAATTAGCTAAAGAGGCCAAATGATCAATGTATTGCTTTTTGGCAGTTATATCTACCTGCAGATTTGAATAACTGGTATAGCGTTAAAGTTATGGTCAAAACTGAGTCCTGTGCGGGACTTCAGAAATCGAATTTAAATATTCACATCCTATATCCAATAATTATTACTACTTGTGCTGAGGAGAGATGGACAGCTACTGGATGGTGGATGTTCACTGCTTTTAAAAAGGCTATGAGCAAAAGTTATGTGAAAAATAACCTTATAGTTTTTGAAAAGTAAAACTTTAGTCTTTACCATATGGGTCCCGCTGTATTGAGAATGGCATCTTGGTGATAATTTATTCTGGTCACAAGCGACCAGAAATAATTTTTAAGCTTTGGTATGTAGCAATCAAATGAGTGGAAAACGTTAAGATACTTTTTTTTTCTTTTGGCAAAGAACTCTAACATGTACCTTGATTCAAAGCCTCATGCCCTAGTAAAATAAGATTAGTAGCTTGCCGTAGCCTTGAAGAGCTCTCCTCTTGAAACATCACTGTCATTTGGTTCAGGCATTCAGGAGTATGTTGCCTTATAAAATGTCAAAAAGTTGAGCATAGCTCCTCTCTCGACATAACAAAAGGCAAAAGCATGACTTTAGAAAAACAATCAGAGGGTTAAATCAGCACATTCGTTATTCCTAAAAGTAAGAGTGTGACTGAAGATGTAGAAGCCAATAACCAAGCCACCACTGTGTACAAGTCTATGTCTTAAAAAAACAGTATGAATTAAAGAGATTAGAAGCAACAGAACTACCAAATGTGACTGAAATTCCAGTCACTGGACTGGAAAAGCAACAGTTAGTAGTAATGTTACTACTATTCTAAGGGAAAAGAATCTGTGCAGCAGACATGTAAACACGTACCTTGGGAGGAAATGTCTGCTCAAACACTTTTTTCCACAGTTCTAAAGGTGTGTTTGCACGAATCTTTCCAATGTTGCTGTCAGAGGTGGGTGGTGGCCCTAAGGATAACAGCACAACACAAAATAATACAAGTATGTTATTGTAACAACATGAATTACCGAATAGTTTTGGATACTGATCCCGCTACTTTAATACTTTACCTTCTACAGTGAAAAGCTGCTATGAATAGTCTGGGAGGCATTCTATATTACATTTTCTTTTAGATCAAAGTTTATTGGTAGCTTACTACTTGAGGTAGTCCTGATAGAATCATAGAATCACCAAGCTTGGAAAAGACCCACAGAATCACCCAGTTCAACCATCACCAATGGTTCTCACTAAACCACGTCCTTCAACACAATGTCCAAACGTTCCTTGAACACCTCCAGGGTCGGTGACTCCACCACCTCTCTGGGCAGCCCATTCCAGTGCCTGACCACCCTTTCAGAGAAGCAGTATTTCCTACTTCAGTAAGCTACCTAAAGTAATTCTCAATAATATAAGTACTATGAATTGCAGTTTAAAATTTTCCACAGCATTTGCTTCAATGATGAGTCAAAACAGATAGTGTGCTTATCTTGTAACAGCTTAATATATTTTACGAACTTTCAAAACCAATTAAGCAACAAACACAATGAACATCAAATGTCCTAACCTATTTGGCTCAGTGAATCCAGGCCTGCTGGGATAAATAGTGGTTTGCTGTGATCCACTGATACGGACTTGCTAAACAGAAAAAAAGAAAACATGTTAAGAGAACATTTAGCAATAAAGTAATAATTACATTATTCTTGCTAAGAATAGACTCCTTTGGGCTTTGCACAGAGATATGTAAGCAAAAATCTATTTAATTATAATGGTGACTATATTTCCTTTCTGTCAGCTTAGGGAATAAAATCAAGAGTTACCACTGTCCTGTGTAGAGATGTGCAGTTGAGGCAGGAAGTTCCACAAACAAGAATTTTGCAGAGGTTGTCTTATTACTTGGTCATCCAAGTATTTTCATTAAATAGTTTTATAGACTCTGGGCAAGACATTTAATAGCTAGACAATTACTGTTACCTTCTATCACAGCCAAATGCCAAGTGATTAATAAGAGCACGAGCTTTCAGCAGGAGAGCCTCAGATTTACTGGTAAACTAAATGAATTAGAAAACAAAACATACATTATGATTTTCCAGCACAGAAATACTACATTACATCATCTGCATAGACTATTTTGGATAGAGCTTGGCTAGTTCCTGACCTCAAAAAAAATTTGTGTGTGTTTATTGGATTTACTAGAATAAACAACTTAAACAAACATAAGCTGTTCAGCAACTAAAACAAGCCACTATCACAAAATGGCTTTACAGAAATGATGTCTGATAAAATTATAACCACATTCTGATGTAAAGGGGGCCTAAGAGGCAGCTGTTTTGGGTTGTGAACCTGATCATGAAGATTTCTGCCTTTACTCAGGAGATGATCTATGAAACTCATATCAGTTTATATTCCCATATAAATGCTTTCTCAAGTCTCGTGGTTCTCTTGAGTTGGTAGTTCCTACTCATCAGTGTGAAAAAGTCCTTGGTTTTATTCTTCATTAGTGTGTGGTAATCTATGTTTAAACTGCTACAAAGTCATGCCCCTGGAGCCAGGTTTTTAAATCTTCAGAAGCCTGCCCACTAGACCTAAGCTAAGTTCACGCTTCTACCAAAGAGGCTGGTTTGCTAATGCTATCCATCTAGGTCAAACACTTATTCTTGCCTGCTTTATCACACCAACAAAAGCTTTTACAAGCCATGCAGTAAGCTCAACATTAGTACTGAGTTTGCTAACAGATAACTACATTTTTAGTTTTTTACTGACTTACTTACTAGGGCATTAGGTATTTTGCTTACAATATGTATTCATCCATCCTCTGACAATACCTGTAACCTATTTTACAAACTATCTCATTAAGAAAGGTGGTGTAAAACTAATTAAACTGTCTTCTCTAGGATTTTCTATTTTTTAAAATATTTTGTAGCACAAGTATTACTCATCTCATTATTTCTTAATTAATAAGTGAATATAAATACCACCAGTGATGCTCCATAATAGTGTGAAACAAATCGAAGCGTCTTGCTTATTATTTTTCTCATTTCAGAGTCAAACTCCTAAAAAAAAAGTTGATATTGGAACACATGCGTAAGAAACAAAAAAACCCAAAACATTACAGCTAGAACTTTTCTCTTTTTCTTTAAACTGCAATGCACTTAGGCTGCAATATATGAGGCGTTCAGCTGTCAGCATAATTATATCTTAAGACAGAATCAGTAACAGCCTACTCTGAAAAGAAATGTCACAATTTCCCTTTGTTTCTTTTTTTCAGAGGGAGCCTAATTCTGGCAATATGTTAGTCCAGAAAAGTTTTTAATTGGGAATGTGTATTCAATTTCCAGTTAATTTGCTTCCTAGTTCTTGAAATTCTAAAACCAAAGAAATACTGACCTTTAGAAGAATCACTATTTTCTTCCTTTTTTGAGAAAATACTTAGCTTTCAGTAGACCTTTGGCTATATGCTCTTTAAATTTTAATAACTACAAGATTTGAAAGTTGCATAAAAATGTCATTTAATTTATGTTCCTTTAACATAAGGTCATACAAATGGCATGCCCTGGATAAAGGGGGTGAAAAGCTGTCCCACTGAAGCTTGCAGCAGTCTGCCCACAGACTCCAGTGGAACTGGACTGTTATTCAGTGTTCATTACATGAGAGTCACTGGTTTTTAAAGTGGTCAGGGCTCAGTGTAAAGCCTCAGTACGAAAGAATGCATGGTACTTATCAGTAAAAATTAAGTTAGTCTGAGATGGCCTAGTACAAATGTACCATGTAGTCATCCAGGTAAGCGGAAGTTGCCAGTATGGTAGCTAAAATTCAGACATACTGTTCTAGCTTCTCATGATCAAGTGCTACTTGGAAAGTGGGTGTGTATTTGCTTGGGCTGGGAGAGAACCCAGCAGTACATTTTTTCTCCCCCACCAAAAGATGTGATTACTCATTTGACTGTAAAAAAAAAAACATTGAAAAAAGGTGCAGAACAAAATGGTAGCTTAATGTTGTTGATGTTACAACTATAAAAAATTACTTACATGAAATATATCGTATTTGCTTCCAATAATCACCAAGGGTATTGGAAAAGGGTCAACCAAGTCATAATCCTATTAAACAGACATTACGGTTAAGCAGTGTAAGCAAATTATAGAAGATTGTAATAGTTAAAAGAACTGAAAGGGGTTAAAATTAATTCAAAGGAGACTAGGTTTATTTTTTCAGAACCTTAAGTTGAATGAATAAACTTCAATCTGTACCACATTCTCCAACTTGATTCCAATGGATGACAGTAGCTCTGGAGGCGTAGATATAACTTAGATGGTTAACATCTGGTCCAAGTTTTAATAAGCAGATAAGAATAATTCTCAAGTTATCTGGAAGGCTTTCATGTAGTCTTTGCGAAATGAGACAAATCCCCTCTCATTCATAAGATGAATCTGTCAAACTGCTTTGGTTGCAGCAGAGTGGAAAAGAAATATGTTGCAGCAGATCTAACTGTTAACTTCTAAAAGTGGTTACCTCACGTACAGACTAAATGACAGAGAATTAGCAAGAAGCTGCAAATACAGGAAATTTTGTTCTGTGAAGGGAAAAATAATTGCTGCACTCCTACGTTGTCAAGGCAAAACCTCCTGTAGAGTTTGTTATTTAAAATGGAGAACTTGAAAAAAAAGTAAATAACCAAAGTGTTAATTCCTTAACTAGTAAAAAACTAACATCAGAAACATTAAAACTGGCAGCCCGCCTATTTAAACAAGGTCTGCACTTGATACATTTTTCCTGTAAAAATCAGGGCCAATAATCATTTATCCAGTCTAATAGAATACAACAAATCTTCCAAAAAAACCAAAACAACAACAAAAAAACAAAATCACCACCACAACACAAAAAACTCTAATAATCTCAGATTCCTAGCAATCCTGTTCAATCTTAAAAATGCTTAGCTATAAAAGAGCAAATAGTTTTTTGACTGTAAATGATGACATTTCCTCCCACAAAACTGACATAGAAAGTTTAATGAGAACCCAGTAGTAACAGAACATTTTGTTTTTGTCTGTTGTTTATGATAACGAAGACAGAACGGAAGTTTTAAAAGGTATAACTCTTTCCTGAAGGGTAACAAGTCTTTTAAACCATTGGAGACATTTAATCATAGAATCACAGAATCATAAAATCGCAAGGTTGGAAAAGACCTACAAGATCATCTGGTCCAACCATCCTCCCGTTACCCTTGCTACCACAAGCTACTAAACCATATCTCGTAGCTCCTCATCCAGACGCCTCTTGAACACTGCCAGGGACAGCGACTCCACCACCTCCCTGGGCAGGCCACTCCAGTGCCTGACCACTCTCTGAGAGAAAAAGTTTTTCCTTATGTCTAATCTAAATTTCCTCTGACGCAACTTGTGGCCATTTTCTCGGGTCCTGTTTGTTGCCCGGGAGAAGAGGCCAAGCCCCTCCTCATCACAACCTCCCTTCAGAAAATTGTAGAGTGCAATGAGGTCTTCCCTGAGCCTCCTCTTCAGACTAAACAATTCCAGCTCCCTCAGCCGTTTCTCATAAGACTTGTGCTCCAGACCCCTCACCAGTTTCGTTGCCCTTCTCTGGACACGTTCCAGGGCCTTAATGTCTTTCCTGTAGTGAGGGGCCCAAAACTGAACACAGTACTTGAGGTGCGGCCTCACCAGTGATGAGTACAGGGAGATGATTACCTCCCTGCTCCTGCTGGCCACACTATTTCTAATGCAGGTCAGGCTGCTGCTGGCCCTCTTGGCCACCTGGGCACACTGTTGGCTCATGTTCAGCCAAGAACATTATTCTTATTGAAAAATGTTAGCAGTTTTCCAGTCGATAAGCCCTTTTCGTAAGCTTGACATTGCAGTCATGATTTGTTGCCAGTTGTGCTTGTAGGTATTTTCTTTTTGTGAAATACCTTCTTGAAAAGTAAAAATGGAAATTATTATCCAGGAGAACTCAGGTGCTGTACTCTAAATCTACTGAACATTGCATATATTGCTCTCTCAAAAAATGGAGAAGTTGCTTACCTAGCTCAAAAATTGAAAAGTATTTACTACATTGCAGCATTTTAGAAGTTACAGTAACTAGATTTATGTGCCAAGTCTTTGAACTGTTAAATACTTATTTATCCATTATATATACACAACATTTGCAGAGGTTTCATGCACAATGATTTTTCATTTCTATTGCGCATAATCTAGTTTAGCTTTTCCAGAGATTTAGTTAGCAATTATGTTTAAAGGACTGATGTTAACATTTCTGAAACTTTATAATTTAATTAGTTGTCAGATTATCAAAAGGCATTGAGTTTGTGATAGACATTTAAATAAATGCAAAGTATATAGTCATGTTGATGGCTGTTATAACTATATTCTTTGCTTAAATTTGTACCTTCAGCTAGTCTCTTGCTAGATGACTTTTGTACATTCTAGTTTTCATCTTCATTTTAAAAAGATGAGGGGGGAAAAAAAGCAAACTGCTACTCTAAAACTATTTCTTTTGATTGGTGTAACATGCCATAACAATCACATTAGATATCTAACAAAAAGATATAAGAAACCTTCTTTCCTTGTTTCTGCTCTTATTGAATTTTTATTAAATTGCTATAATTTTCCAGTGAACAGGTTCATCTACATCAAATGGATTTTCAGTCATGCAGAAAAATCTAAAAGAGTTGTTTATCATTTTGAAAAGCATTATCTTTAACTGTATAAAGGCCCATGACATCTGGAGAAAATATTAGAAGTAACTTACTGGATGATCCCTCTGTAGATTGTTCTGCATCTTCTGCTTTATTTCAGCAGCTACTTCAGGATCTGTCTTTTCCAGTTTGGCTAAGATGTTATTCACGTGGTTTCTGGTGGCCTGCAGAAGATTCTCCATAGTCATCCAGAGTTCATTAGGTTTGGACAGATCCAGTACGAGAACTACTGCAAATGACCTATTAAAAAGGCATTATCTGCTCAGATCCTCAGCACGTGGGACAAATAGCCATTTCCTTCACTACCATAATCGTGGTACAAATGCTGAAAGCAACAAATATGAAAATAGAAAGGCTAAAATAGAATTGAAGGTGACAGCAAAGAGAGATGGCTTTTAAGTATGTCCTGAGCACTGAAGAAACCTCTCCATTGTCTCTTGTTCTGTTACTTAAGTAACTTTCCATCAGAAGTTTTAGGGGATTGTATGTATCTGACTTGCTTTCTGGAGGCACTGTTTACAAGCACGTTGTCTCTGAACTCTACACTCACAGTTGAAGCAATGTTAGTAAATGGACAGAATCTTTATGAAACACAAATGTACTAGGAATTTCTATACTTTCATTATTCTTTTGTCAGATAACATAGAAAAAGCTGGTTAAAGGAATCATTCTGTCTGATGGATGGTGCCTCTGGAACCTCAAATGAGTATATCAGAAAGTCATCTGAAAGACAAATGGAAGAAGTCAGAGCACTCAAAGCATGCTTACAAACTACCAGACTCCCATGACTCCAAAAGCATTGGAGTGTAAACGCGAAGGGGACATTGCAAACACCAAAAATTGACTGGATTTAGTAACTTTTTTTCCCCACATTCCATCATGACATGAGAAAGGGGATTCCAGACCACAGTGATTATCAGGAATACTACAAAGCAAAGTGAATGTCCAATTTTACCTTCAAATGCTGTGGAAAAAATCTGATGAAAATTCTCTTGGTGCAACTATAGTTCATGGAACTTTTAGATAAGAAAATTGCTTGAGTATAGATGGATGAGAAAACTAGTGAAAAGCCTGAGATGGTAGAATTTTTGAGTAGTATGTTGAAGTTAACATGGATGATTTTGCAGAACACTTTCTCTCATCAAACTATCTTAAGATCATCCTCATGAGAAGATTCCTTCTCATGAGCTTCTGAGGTGAAGCTCAGTTAAGTTCATTCAGATATCTGAAAAACAGTTGAATTTCCCCCAAGCCCTTCCAGCAACAAGAGGTTTCATATGCTAGAAGTGCTTTTCTTTCATGTTAGTCCCTCACTAAGTAACAGCATTATCTCAATAGCCAGAGCAGTAGCAATATACATGACAGAAATTATATCTTTCCCATTACCATTATTTTTAATGGAAGTTAAAGCTGATTACCAAAGAAACACAGCAATGCATCATAACACAAAGGTAAAATATATCTTTGATCATCACATTCTTACTTCTTCATGCAACTTTTTATACATTTTTTGTATATGCTACACCATATTCTCTCTAAGCTACGCCATCACTGATTATTCTCACTATATTCTCTTAATTCATTCTCATTTATTTCCCCTTCTCTCATAATTAATTCAACAGTTTTTGTTCCTTTCAGAAATATCATCTCTCATGTCTGACCTTGTTCTTATCAGATGGTCACTTCACTTCCTAATAATCCAGTGTTCTGTTTTATTTGTAATTTTTTTCCTCATCTTTCACCCTAAAATACTGCTCCCCACAGAGGTGGTTCCTGTGTCTGCATATAAAAGTAGGGAACCAAATTTTTTCTTTGTATCCCAAGTTGCTTTTCCTGCTCATCCAACGAGCATAAAAGAGACTATGTCTTTTCTTTTTCTGCATTTCTTGTTCTATCTACTTAAGGCCAACCCATTTCCTTCATGTTATTGCTTTCTCTTGTTCTTTGAGATTGCTAAGAACTTGTCTTATTAGGAGAGGATTGTGAAAAGGAAGTTCAAAGCGGAGTACTGATGGTATTACCATGATTTTTTACAAAAAAAAAATCTCAAATATGTTATCTAATATTTTGAAAGAATTTTCTTTAATAAGCAGTCTAGAGATTCACTTACGCTTGACAGGCAGCTGAAATTAACTTGGAAATTTTCATATTAATCACTTACCTTATGTTGTTGACAGTGATTGGTATTCGAATCAGTTCCAGTAACGAGGTTCCACCACCTATTTCCCAAAAATGAGCTATATCTTTGGGCTACAAAATAGATTATGTTAGAAATGCATGCATTCACGAAACACCGAGAGAAAATTTTGATTCTGATACACTGAGTTTTCGTGCAAAGTGACTGAGAGCAATAGCACATACTATTTCATTAGTGTTTTCTGAAAAATGAAATCAAACAAAAAGTGTTGAAGAAATTCCACAGAACACTGAAGACTCCTGGTGTGCCTATGACAATCTCGATGAATGACTACTTTAAGGCAAAGCAGTCAGGAAGCAGCATGATTAATGATAAATATTTAAAATATATATATCGGCTTTTCATCCTTTTTGTTTACTGCAGCTCAGGACTGATGGTCTCAACTGAAAAAGTAATCAATCTTTACATTTGCATTTAGCTTCCACAAAAAGTTTCAAGTGATTTTTATCTCTCAGATTTTCCACTCCATGCTTCAGTAACATCAACAGCAACTACATGCAGCAATTTATTACTGCTGGACAGTGCCATGCAGTGATCAGAATGGGTTCAATATTCCTGTTAGCACAATCTGCAGAGCAAAGTTAGTGATACTGACACATAAACCAAAACTTAATTATGATTTAACATCATCTCCAATGAATATGTCTCTCATAAATCCATTTGTAAATATATTCATTGGTTTATACTCATTTCACACTCTAAAGACAAAGTTCAAGGTGTGCATCCTGTGCATCTTCCCCCCTTGGGAAGATAAAAGCACTCAAACGTGACAAACAAGGAAGATATCATAAATGAAACTGGTTTCTTTGTGTTATACTTTGGTCTTTGATCTACTGCATTCTCGTGATAGAGAAAAATATATTAAAAATTAAAATATTTTTAATAAAATGATAACTGAAAGAACCTTTCCCTCCCCCCACAATTAATAAACTAAAAATCACCAAGATGAAAATAAACTACATATTAATATATATATAAGTAAGATAAACTACATACATAAATAAAACTAAACTTTCTGGGTACTCACTGCATTGTGTCTCCTTGCCCTTCTCCCAAAGGTATATTCCAAAACTAATGTTGGCTTTGGAATCTCTTCCCTATCCAAGGAAAAATAATTCAATTTTGTCAAGATGCTCTAAATAAGTAAGGTTAATTGTACTTTCATTACATTTATCGATCAGTTCAGAATTTAGCTTAGAAACAGCAATACGAAGAAGACACTTTAATACAACAGTGTCTTTCGTCTGCCAAAGATGGGAGAAAGAGCAGCACCAATCTGAAGAGATAGACATTTAAGCATTCATATTGGAGGAAAGAACTGAACGGGTCAGATGACATGTAGTAGTGAAGGGAAGTAAGTTCAATCTGTAAGGGATCAACTGGACACAAAAGACAACACCTGTATACTTGTATTATGAATTATCACACAGCATAACTGTTCATGTAAAATTCTAAAAAATGCACTGTAACAAAATTAAAAGGCTTATATCTCATTATCAAACCCCAGCAAGTAATCAACTAGATTATATGACTACCTCTACTAGTTAGCTACATTTTAAACAATTCTCTTTTACTGGCAACTGTTCCTGATAATGTCCTTTATTATGATCAGTAGGTATCTACAGTTGAAAAATACTTAACACGTACCTCTCTAGACACCTCAGTATGATGGTGGTCTTCCCCTGGAAATTAAAAACAAAGAACTCCTCTACTGTAATGTAATTAAGGCATAAGCTTTTATCACTAAATGAAACTAACTGATGTAACGTTCCTATTATGAGGTATCTGAAAAGTGTAAAGTCATGTAATTGTAACTTTTTGGTGGAAAACTAACTGCCAACTTTCTATCAGAATCAAGTTACACTGCTGTTCTAACTGCTAGTTAGAGACTGTACAGATACCTACCCTTCTAAAATTAAAATTCTATTCTGAAAAGTAAATAATACTAACAGATGACAGATACAGAGTTACTAATGACCAAACTTACAGGACAATGAACTAAAACAATCTGGGTCACATGAATCCTAGAATCACAGAATGCTTTAGGTTGGAAGGGAGATGAAGCCCACACATTTCCAACCCACAGCCGTGAGCAGGGCAGCCCCTCAGCTCAGCTGCCCAGGGCCCATCCAACCTGGCCTTAAGTGCCTGCAGGGATGGGGCACCACAGCCTCTCCCAGCAGCTGTGCCACTGCCTCATCGTCCTCTCAGTGAAAAATTTCCCTTCTTTTAGTTTAAAACCGTTCCCCCTTGTCCTGTCAGTATCTACCCGCATAAAAAGTCAATCTCCCTCCTGTGCCTGGAACCACCACCTTGCCATCTCTTAGGATGCGTGCTCAGATCTGCCTGACACACAGTGTCCAGCAACACACCAGTGCTCGTAACCACAGCAAGGCTGGTATAAATGCACTTGAGTCGGTCTCTTCCCACTTAGCTCTTCATAAGGGGAAACTTAACAGCATCTCATCTTCAGAAGAACTGAGTGAATACCATACTTGTCAGATCTTTTCCCCAACATAACCTGCGTTCAAAGAACACGACCAATAACCAGCATTACCCCGTTTTTGCTTCCCATAAACAACACTGATTTTTCCCAAACTTCCACACGCTTGCCATCGTCGCCGGAGTTTTCTCTTTTCTCTACTTCATCTCTAGCGACATCCCACAGAGTATCGCTGGTTGGGAAAACAGAACAGGCGCGCCGTTAGAGATGAACAACCCGCCGCCCGGCAGCCCCCTCCTCGCTTCCCCCACGCCACGTTACAGCCGCAGAGGCCGAATCTGCCCTTTTACAGCCGTATCCCCGCCCGCCGGCCCCGTGCCCACACGGAGGCGATGCCGTGCCCCCGGAGGAGTCGGCGGAGGACCCGAGCCCCTTTCGCAAAGCTCCGGCGGGCCTCCCGCTCACCCGGCCTTGGGCATCGCCGCTGTCCGCCCGGGCCCGGCTGCCCGTCGCCATGGGAACGACGCGGGGCGCTCTGGGAGCTGTAGTTCCGCGGGAGAGGCGGAAGGGGGCGGAGGCCGCTCTCAGCCGTGCCGTCCCCCGCCCCGCCCCGCCCTCCCTCAGCCCTTCTTGTAGGGGTTGGGCGGCTCAGGGAGTTGTTTGCTGGTTCCTGCGGCTTTGTGTTTGGGGCTATAGAGCGCAGCGACGTGCCTTATGGAAGTGAGTGCGGCTGGTGAGAGCAGGCTGAGCAGAGGTGGTGGAGTCTCTGGGTGGTTTGCAGGTGGTGGTTGGGAATCCTTGTTTTAAGGCGGTGCGCCACTTTAGCTGTGAGGGTGGGGATGGACAAGCTGTAAATGCTGGGAATTGTTAATAGAACTGTACAGTATCTTGAGTTGAAGAGACCCCCAAAGGTCACGGAGTCCAACTTCTGTCTCCACATAACACCACACAAACAAAAGTCACACCCTACATCTGAGAGCACTGTCCAAATGCTCCTTGAGCTCCAGCAGTTCGGGGCTGTGTCCACTGCCCAGGGCAGTCTGTTTCATGCCCACTGCCTTCTGGTGCAGACCCTGTCCCTAACCCCCAGCTACCCCTCCCTTGACACAGCTCCATGCCGTTCCTTTGGGCCCTGTCGCTGTCAAAGAGAGCAGAGCTCAGTGCTGCCCCTCAGTTCTCTGTGAGGAGGTGCAGCTGCCATGAGCCTCACCTCAGCTCCTCTAGGCTGAATCCAGCTGCTCTTCATACACCTTGTCCCCTAAGTTCTTCACAGTCTTTGCAGCCCTCCTTTCGGCGCACTGTAAGGGCTTTATGTCCTTCTTATGCTGTATCACCCAAACCCGCACCCAGTGCCTGAGGTGAGGCAGTGTAGCGGACAGCCCCTCCCCTGACATGGTGGCAGCGCTGGGCCTGTGGCACCCCAGGGCACAGTTGGCCCTTTGGGCTGTCAGGGCACGCTGCTGGCTTGCATTCATCTTGCTGTTAGGCAGAACTCCTAGATCCCTTTCTGTGGGGCTAATCTCCAGCCTCTCAGTCCTTAGTCTGTATATACCCAGGGCTGCCCCATCCCAGGTGCAAAATCCAGCACTGCTCTTGGAAAACTCCATGCAGTTGGTGATTGCACAGCTCTCCAGTTTCTCAAGATCTCTCTGCAAGGCTTCTCTGCCCTCAAGGGAGTCAACAGCTCCCCCCAGTTTAGAGTTGTCTGCAAACGTACTTGGTATACCTTCAAGTCCTGCATCCAAGTCATTGACAAAAACATTAAAGAGAACTGGCCCCAAAATGGCCGTTGTTTTCTAGTTTAATATTTTACTTCAGCCTTAGGCATTGTCTGTTAATAAACTCAGCTGCTGTGAAACTGTGAAATGACCTCATCTTAGGGAGGGAGGAAGGAGGTAAACCTGAGCAGACAAGTCACAAGTGTGGGCCACAGTCCAGAGGAGCAACTGGAGCTGGCCTTCTGTATCTGAGTAGCTGCTTTGTGTCTTGAGAGAGCTGAGGTAGAAAAACCAAGGTTAAGCAATCTCTTACCTACCATTTTGATTGCAACCAGTAAATAGGCCTCACACCTAATGATTAACTCAAAATTCATCCCACTTCCTTCATCCTTCCCCATATGTTTATGTAGCAAGAGGCTGACCTCATGTAATACTTGCTCTTTAAAAACATTTTTTTTATCTATTTTGACTTTCATAATCATGCAGTTTCAGTTCTGGAAATCTTAATCTGACTATGTTTCCTTGTCTTGATTCACTTCCTGCTTTTTACATGACTCTTTCAAAGCATTTGCTAATCTCTATAAAAACCATGGTGTTGTTAATGAAACACCAGAAACTCCTTTACTTAGTGTTGTACAGTAGCGTGTCTTCCTGATGCTTTTCTAAACACGTTTCTTTCATAAATTTCATTTCCACAAGGCATTTCTGGTGTCTTGCTATATGAGGCCAATGCTTGATCTACAACTGGCTGATAAAAGGGGTAAAAACCCTGCTAAAGAAAATAAAACTAATGTGGGAATGGCTCCTGGAACTGTGATCTAGTTATATATAAGTGCAACAGCAGGAGTGTAACACTACAAACCGAAATATTTTTGTAATTATTTGCTCCATGGCAGAGTGGTGGCAAATCTGGAAAGTGCTGCAGTACAAATCTGAGCTTGAGAGCAAAGTAAAGTGTTTACAGTTAATAAGCTGTGCTGAAGTCCAGTCTGGAAATGAACTGGGAGTTCTCAGTACTTTTAAGTTTCATCTTACTCTATTTCATTTCCTTTACTGCCCTAAGAAACTGTAAAATAATAACCTTTTCTTTCCAATTCTTTATCCCTGAATTACTAATCACCTTAGTTAATTTTAACTCAATCTAATGGATCTCACTAAAGCTGTATGGGCTGTTAAATCTTTAGGTAAAGGTTTAACAGATTCGTTCCTTTATGCAAGGATGGTTTTCTTCCTTCAGGACTTAACGTATAAAACCTATAATAGTCTGAGAAATAATTTAAGCTCTAAGTACTTACGAGAATTCCTTTGTAGACAAATATATATTTTAAATTTAAATATGTACAAAAAAATCAACATGAAAATACTAATTTTGTGGGCTGCATTGTCTTAGAAATGAGTAGTTTGCTTACTAGTCCTGCCACACAAAAATTGAAAAGGCAAACTTACAAATTTATATTGTATTCCAAGTACTATTTTCATATCAGTGTTTTAATAGTTGCCATTGACTGACCTTTCAGTTACTGTAGACCTCTGATTCATTGACCATACAGATATTCGTTACTGAGTACTAGCTCAAAGCAAACACAAAATGCTCTGAAATTAGTGATGGAAGGTGAAGTCTCCTTCCATGTGCTAACATATGAATCTCATCCTGAGTATGTCTTTACAACCTAGGTTCTGCAAACCTTAAGTATGGGAAGTTCTTCAGCATCAGTCCCAGATGCCCTCGTTCATTTCGTGGCTCACATGGTATCATTGCTGCTGAAGATTAGAAGGTAAGAAAGGTCTAATTTCTGCCTGAACCTTAGTCATGCATTGGGTAGCATGGTGTGAACTGATCTGATGAATGATTCAAGGTTAACATTGAGATGTGAATAGCTCATTGGGTGAGGGAGGCAGAATAGATTATCTGCCTGAAATTTTCAGTTTTGCTGACTTACATTGTGTGGTATCTTGTAAGTACGTCTTGGGCTACAGTAGTTTGCAGCAAGCTCCCCAGAGACTTGTATTGCTCTGCAAGTTAAGCTGTTGAAGTGTGCTCATCTGTGTAAGAGATTTTTCCTTGCTGACATGCTTAACTTTAGGGGAGTGTTTGCTTGATTGTCTGTTGCTAATCAAAATCCTGGAAGACATTTCATTGCTTAGTGTTGTATGGTCATGCTGTGATTCTGAGTGTATTTCTTTCATGAAAATTACACAGCATTTCTGGTAACGTGACTATATATGGGATTAAGGATGACATGGTGCTGCACTGTATCCTTATCTTCAAATTGGAGAGACGGGATTTGAAGGCTGGACTGTTAGATGGATGAAGAATTGGTTGGATGCTTGTAGTTAGAGGGTTGTTGTCAATGGCTCTGTGCCCAGGAGGCAGCTGAGTGGTGTCCCTCAGAGGTCTATCTTGGAACCAATGCTCTTTAGCATTTTTATCAGTGACGTACAGTGGGACTGAGTGTGCCCTCAGCAAATTTGCTGATGGCATCCAGGTGAGCAGTGCAGTTAGCGCAGTAGAAGGGAGGGACACTATCCAGACAGGCCTGTGAAGTGAGAACACATGAGAATCTAATGAGGTTTACCAAGGCCAAGTGCAAGGTGTTGGTTGCACTTGTGTTGAGGCAATCCCAGCTATGAGTACAGACTGGGAGAAGAACTCTTTGAGAGTTGGGGATCCTCAGCAGCCTGAGTTAACGATTGGCAACCCTACCCAAGGCAAGGGTGTTGGAACTAGGTGATCTTTAAGGTCCTCTCCAACATAAACTATTCTGTGACTTATGATAAAGTCATACATAGTGATTGCTGGAATTGGAAGTGGCTGCCAGACAAATGGAAACTACAGCATGGATTGCTTCTGGGAGTATGATTTAAGAATATATTGCAGTAGCAAGAACGTAACACTAAAAGACAAAACAGTGTCAGGAGCTGCGGCTGACTCTGCCTCTCTGTAATTTTCAGCAGAAAGCACTGAGCCATAAAATGGTGGTAGAATCCTTCAGACTTAGCTTGTGGCAGGATTTTGAGAGCTTTCAAAAGAAATGGATTTATCACGTCAGCCTGCCAACTTGTCCTTCCACTCTTTAATACTCTGTTCTTTTTGCATTCTGTATCTCCTATCTATTCTATTTCATTTCTTCAGGAAGATAATCCCTACCTTCCACTGTGAGCAAATGGCTGAAAACCACCTCTTTCTCAGTCTGTGTATGTATATATATGAAATATTAAAATGTGATAAAAGAAAGGAGTTTTTTAAACATGAGATATTAATATTCATCATTATGAAATTGCTGCAGTTTTAACTAACTAAGTGTTTGATCATCCTTGATTATCAGCATGAACAGCGGTGGAAATTGTGAAGTGCGTGTAGTTCAATGATTCATGTTTGACTAGCCTTTCTATGGCTGGACCTAAATTATCTACTAGAGTATTCTGCTGCTGATCTATTTCAGAGCCTGCAGAAGTGTTTCTTTGCATGGAAAATGTAAGATTTGGAATTAAAACTGTGTCATTTTTATATCCTTGACCCTGCACAACACTGAGGCTTGCAGCTGAAAAGGGAAACCAGCAAGTATTCCCAAGTCCTATAGTGCAGATATAGCATTATATCTGGTGCGTGAGAACACTGTATTATAATACAAAATATATAGATAGAAATGAAAAACAACAAGTACACCTTTTACAAAATATTATTCTGAGTCAATGTATATACATTATAGACATGGCACTTTACATGTCACGTATGTCTCCAAGCACAATTCAAGCTGTCTTTCTGTATTATTCCTGTGTTTTGAATTGAGTCATTCTTGCATCTGGATTATATTATTTATTTCTGCATTAAAGAAGAAATTAGGTAGACAATCTTGTTTAACAAAACTATACTAAATACAGTGCTTTCCAATATGGATTTTTCCAAAAGGCTGGGGCTGAGAGGGATTATTTAGAATTTTTTAAGGTCAAGATGAAGATTTGCCACATAGAATAGCTGAATAAAAAGGCTAGAAGCATACTGGGAGAATACTCTTCTGATCTGTAATAGTTACCTGATGTTTTTATAAGTTTTTAAAGCAGAAATAATTACATAAATTAAACAGTTCGTTATTTTTTGTCCCATGGTGATAGTACTGCAAATATGAAGTGGAAATGGAAAATATTCTACATGACATTTTTCAGTAAAACAAAGTCCTTTTCAAAGTGAAGGTTATACAATTCCTATAATTCTTTTTAAAATGTAGATGAAGAGTTGAAGACAGTTTGTTCCCTGAGAAAAATACCTGGAAAATGACTAAAATATATATAGACTTGTTCCCAAGGCCACCTTTCCATAACACTATTGACAGACAGATTTTTGTCATCAATAGTGACAAGCCACCCCCAGGTAAGCAGAATTCTTAACTCGGCTCATCTTCATCATTCCAGTTCAGGCCAGGGCTTTAATTAGAGGGTTTCTCTTGCTATGTACCATTGAAGTAAATGTAAACCCGTCTGCCTTTCTTTTGCTTATAAACCTACTTATGTGGCATGTCTTTACATCAGAAAGTTTACTATTGGTGTAGAAACCACGTAACAGAGGTGTATTATAACAGTGCGTAACACTTTCATAACAAAGTTGGACATTTGGTTGGTCTGTTGTTGGTGAGTAGTGGCTGACTTCCCATTTCCTTGAGCTTCTGTCCACTTTGAGGTGTCAGTAATGCTGGTGCAGAGAGGTGATGAGCAGCTCCTTTTTGCTGATGAAAGTTGTTAATATAGCTGGCAATCAGTAGAGTGATCTCAAGAATCTATAACAGGAACATACAAATCTCTTTGAAAAATACAGTGATGTGTTTTGACTGCTGAAAAAATAGCTAACTTTCTAGCTAGTGACAATCACCATCAGCAGGAAAAGTACTTCATCAATCATCAAAGCTAATGATGGGGAGCTTTCTTCTATCATAGCTTGCCAAAAACGTAACGCTATTCTCATCACTCTGAAGGCTTTGTCTTCTTCAGTCTTAAATGATTCAAACAGAGGGCTTACTCAACAGAGAGGTTTTGAAGTCCAATAGGATGCTTTTACAAAAAACTTTCATGATGTGTTCCCTCAGTTTTCCTAGAAAGTGTCTAGAACTCAAGGACCTGAGATACAGAGTAGACTAAAGGAATGAAGGCTTCTGGGAAGTCTTAACTATATTTCACAATATAGTGAAATATAGTATAGTATACACAGTATACTTCACAGACCACCCAACCTTGCCTTTAAGGGCACAGTCTAAGGGAATTGGTTAAGGATTACCCACTTTAGGAACAGTAGAAAAGTGGCAGATGGTGGAAAACTATACGAGGTAATATACCAACCTTGGGTTTTGTCATGGCGAAAAGCAGTTTTTCAGTTGCTTTGTCCTTTGTCTGAGCATCGTTAACAACCAACATAAAATCATCTTGATAGCCTCCAAAAGTCATCAGACTCTTATATGTATAAGTCACTGTTAATCGCTTAAAAAAGAAACCCAGAAGCTATAAGCAGGTCAATGCAAGGAAAACACATCATGACAAACACATCTCTTAAAAACAGAATTATATGTGGATTTTTCAAAATGTTGTCGTTTGCCTCTTATGAACCCAAATTCGATTCCAAATGAACTAGATCAAAGATATTACAAGCAGCTTTCAACTCAAGTCTGTACTTCAATTTACCTAACTCTTGACTAACTTAGAGAGAAGTTATCCATAGGAATTCCATTTGAAAATGAAATAGTGTCTTAGTAGGTTAAATGATAGGGTATTTGACATTTAATGTTATTAACTCCAGATTTCTCATTGTTCAGTGATGTAGTTTACAATAGCACAAATTAATGTAACTTCTGTTTTCTTTTTTTTTTTTCTTCCCCCACATCTCTGATGGCATATGAGTGTACTTCAAAGCTCCTCCTCTCAGCCTGCTGGAGCTCTTACTGTTCAAGCGTTCAGGACCACACAAGCGGCCTTTGAGTCTACAGTTAGCATTTGGTTTATCATAAAAACTCCTATTAATATGCTTTAGGTATTCAAAAAATAGTTGTAAGACAATGCCCGTGAAATAACTGACTTCATTATGAAAAATAATTTCTGATACCCTTGATGCTTCCTGTAGAAAGTCAGGATATTGCCTGGAAACCGAGCATTTCTTTAATGGAGGGCAGGGACTGTCTGCACTGTAAACAGGCAGTGTTCTGAAGGAATCCTGTATGTAGCACTGTGAATAAATAAACTAGTGTTTACAGAGCTTTTTTCAGCCTAATGCAACACTCGTTCTCTCTATACAGCTACTGTATAGTTTTGCTTTCTTTGCTGTCTCATCTTCTGTTCTACTTTTTTTTTTTTTTTTTTTAACTGCAAAGAAACGTAATGAAAAGGCCCATATCAGTACAGTTAGGAATCTGAGATTTTAATTTTCTGATATTTAATATTAGCACTTGCTAATAGTGACATGCTGTTCTATTTCTTTGCAGGGCATAAATTAAAGCATGGATTTTCTCAGGTGCTGCTTTTTTAATGCTGATTACCAGGAGTTGTTTTCTATGAAAACTTTTATCAGAAATCAAAGAAAAATCAGAGCCGAAAATGACATAATTAAATAACACTGGGTTATATCAGCTACTATTAAACAAAAATAATACAATGAAAATAACAATCTTTTTAAGTAACAGCACTTTGCAGAGCGTATGCATTATGAATAATAATGGAAAATGAAGTCTTCAGGAAAAGAAAATTAATGTTATTGTAAGAACTGTAACTGTAGATGTCCTGACATCTGAATGATTAAAATATTAACATTTCATTAAATGATATAAAAACTCTATCTGATAAACAAAAATAAATTCTGTGCAAAGAAATCATTATTTATTTCTATTATCAGTACGACTTTAATGATAACATTAAAGTGTTTTGAAAGGAATGAATTTCTGCTTTAAGACTAGATAACGGCATGGAAGACTAATGCCATCTTTTGTGTACTATTCTGCTGAATCTCCCTATCTGCTCAGTATTCAAAGAAAAAATGTCCCTTACCATAGTGCTGTAATCTAGGATACTTATGCCATCTTCATGTACGGCAAACCATATGAAGGACTTCTCAAGTGAGGATGTTGCTAGAGGCTATAAACAGAAATGTTCTTTATTATTACTTCAAGATGAGATACTGTGTAAATCACTATTAATGATCAGCTAACACAGATCTCCCTTCACTCACAGATCTTACTGGGATTTAACTGGGAGGTAGCAACAAACGCATGCAGTAGGCCAGTGGAAGAGCTAAGAACTCAGCCTAATACTCGTGAAGCTTCCCTCAGTGCTTCATCCAATAAAATGTCCAGTCTCACCAGTAAATTTTATTTTAAGTTTTGTTCACTAGTACATACATCTAGGCATGCAAACAATGGAGTGCTGATAAGTCATTTAAACATATATATGTATATATACTTGTATTTAGCACAGTTGTTCTTTGAACAAAGAGAATTAAGATATGAGTGGTTTAAGAGGGAGGCCAACACAGAAGGGAGTGTTCTAAATACCCTTCTCAATTTCACATTTCTGCCAAATTCTGCTTTCATAACCAGTTAATGATGGCTTTTCAATATTCTAATAGTTATCAGGCAAAAAAAAAAAGGTATGAAACAAAGTCTTTCTCCAGCTAAGATATGAAAAAAGATACAACCTCGATTAATAATCTAAAACAAGCAGTGAGTTTATTGGGAAGGTGTTATGTTTTACTTAGTGCTGTGATTATTTAATTTCACCACAACAAATAAGTCATTTGAGAAGAGATTAAATCAACACATGTACCACATTCATTTCCAACACAAGAGTTTCTAATAAACTGCAAATTATACTAAAATGACACCACTCCAATTCCGTGAAGTTTCTTACTTTTGCTGCAAACAATTTAGCACCAAAGAAAGACCATTTTCTGGCTACGGTGAGATAAATGCGCACACAGTCTGCAGCGCTGTGCCCCCGGAGAGCCATCCATCGTGTAGACAATCGCTGACAAAGCTGTCTATTGAAATGAAATATGTAATTTAGTTATTGAAAGGATTTTAAATGCTTACCCTTACAAGTTTAATGAGCAAAAAAAAAAAAAATCCATTTGTTAAAATGGTTATTTAAGTTAATGCAATGACTATCACTTATACGGTATTAAATCCGAAACGTTGTGTAATGTTTTTATACATGTGAAAATGACAAAGTTGCTTCTCATTTCTGCAGCATTATGATTAAATATTGACGTAGCAGTGGAAGCATAAGGGAAAAAAAGTGTAGCACAGATTTTAGTATGTCTCTACAGGTAATCAATCTACCTTTATCAGTACACAACAGCATTGCCAGTTGTCATTCCAAAAATTCATCCAGCTTAGCACCTATCTTTACCTGTGGCTGGCGTACATGTGGAAAATGATGCAGCTTAACGTTAGGTTTTTTTCAGTGTATCTGAGTTCTGCTACCACACAGGGTCCTTCTGATGCATGATGCATTCATACTGTCTCTTTTCTTTTGTGGCTCCAAGGTGAGCTGATTCTATAAAATGATCCTATAAGAAAACTCATGCTTCAAAAGCACCCTGGCATACCATTCCAACATACTGACTTTCAAGAATGACTCACCTTGCAGCCACAAGACTATTAGATCCAGCCCACTAAAAGGGAAAGAGAATGCATAGTAGAGGGGAGATCTTTCACTTGCAACTTACTCTTACTGGAAGTCTATGAAGTCAAACTGCACCCTTAGCAAAAGAACACAAGAGAAAGGATTGGTATAGAATGTTTCCCTGCTATAGACTTCCACTTTCTGGCAATCTGCAGTTTAGGAACTACTTGAACAGCTGAACAGACTTAACCTCCACAAGTCAGTCTGATCTAATGCTTCTTACACTTTGTTCTTTGAAAGTAATCATGTACCTTTCTATTTTTTGACTGTGAACTTTTGAATGTCCCTGTTAAATTCTTGGTATGTAATAGTGTTGCTTTGTGTGTATGATAATAGCTTTAAACTTTCTTAACTCTGTAGCAAAGAATGAAGAAAACATTTCTGTAGTGTGTACTGGACTTCAGAATTGCAGGACATTGATTTTGGATAATTATTTTTTTCTGCTATTCTTTATTTTAATAGGTGTTGAGTGAAATAACTTGCAAATTATTCATTTAAAATTAGGTGATATGTTGCTAGCAAGTTGGCTTAAGTTACTGTATTGCAATCTGAGTGGCTGCAAGAGATTGCACACTGGAATAGCAAATGCTCTGATATACCCCTTATGTCATTTACTTTCAGTAGTTCTTTAGTTCATGCTCAGGTTTAAATTAGAATTGCCGAACAAGAGAAATAAGAATTTCAAAATCTCTGACTTTTGTAACAGTATGTAGTAATCTGTCTGTTCTAAAACTTTTACTTGAGTGCAGACTTAATGCTGGTACTTGTGTAGATTTGTAAGGCACCAAGAAAATGGGTTCTTGAATTCAGTAAAAATGTGAGTTTCAAACACAGGTCTAGGAAAACAGGGCATAACAGGAAGTTAGACCTTATGACAGTTAAAAAGCTCCTCATTTTGGTGCTAAATTTTCAGTGAATCTGAATAGCTAAACACATCTCACCTTAACTGTTCCTCGGAACAACCAAGTCTGTATCTCTTAGGGTAGAATCTTTCCAAAACTTGTTTTAATGTTTGATTGGACTTGGACTGGGACGTGACCTGCCCTGCTGGCGTTGAGAAGGGCCTTTCAAAATCTCCAATCTCTACCTAAGAAAAAGATGACAAAGGAAAAAAAAAAATTGTTCTTGCAGAGCAACTTTCCAGCTGGGTGTTTACTATCAGCCAGCCTTTCCTGTCTGACCAAGCAAAAAATGAAAATGTTTGTCAATAATCACCTGGTGATACAGAAACCAGGCAAGTCGTTTTATTTTTGTTTATCTGATATTTACTGTGCAAAAAAGATAAATATCAAATACAAAATATACAAACGTAGAGTATAATACCATCTAGTACCTCTCTGAGATTGCTACATCTTCAGCTTGACAAACCAGTTTAGATTTGAGTAACACCAACACTGTAACTTTCTAAGTAATCTTCCCTTGAGTGTTTAATCTTTTTTTTTTTTTTTTTTTTTTTTAGAGTAGAACAGATTGTAGCAAGACCACGTCTAACAAAGGACTTGTAGGCTTTCACTAAACAGTTGTTACTCTGGTATATTAACTTGCAGAAATTGTGTAAAGAACAGCAAATGAAGAAATGCTGTGTCATTGTATGATATTCAATCAAAGAGGGCCTGACTGTGTAGTAGGTAAAGGAAGTTCTATCCTTACTGGTACAAACAGCAGTGCATACAGTAGAGCATTTCCACTTCAGTACAGATGTTAACATCACGTCAAGCTTGCAGCCCAGTCTGTTTCTTGCACTATCATGTGTGAAAGGTGAAGGTCACTTGACTGTCAAGCAACTCCAAACCATTCCTTAATTTAAGGCTTCCATCTGTAGAACTGCATGAATACACAAGGATTACCTGAGCTAGAAGAGCGGACAGTTCCATTGCTAGTTCTTTGTTTACCGGGAAGAGCCCATTGACTATTTGATCATTTGTCTGATAGACTAGCAGCAGCTTTTCCCTTTCTGTCTCCCCATGGACCTGAACTGAAAAATAAAGCCTGCAGAAAAGATAAAGTTATTAAATGAAGAAGATAGGGAAATGTCTTAGCCCTGAGGATTAATAGTATATGCTCTGAATGTGAAATGTTTATGTCAGTGTCATAACACATTAATAGAACAGCATTTAAACCAGTGGGCAAATACTTAATTTCAGTCTTCAGAATTCAATTTTGCCTTTATCTTCTTAGCAGTTGTGATCACCTTTAATGAGATTAAAACAACAACAACAACAAAAACCCTTTATATATATAT